>DF366703.1:758-16167 GCA_000787875.1 Solanum virginianum
AAACGGAAATATACTGCATAAAAGCAAACAATATAATCTTTCTCTCCCCGCCTAAGTTTTAGTCTTCTTATTTTGCAGATTTCATTCTACTATAAATTTAGTCTAGTCAATATTAAATTTATTTCATAACATTTCACACGATATATAAACATTTTTTACAAACGTTAACCTCAATTTTATATACACAATACACTATTTTGTATAGACCACTGAAGAAAGAAAAACCCTTATTCATACTTCTACAAAGAAAAGTTAGTTGTTCATACTCTCTTCGTCCTTTTCTAGTTATCATATTCTATTTTTCAAAATTCAATTTGATTAGTTTTTAAAGTTAAATTAAATTACATTAATTTTATATTTTCAAATACCGTAAAAACTTTAGATATTTAAAAATAACATTTTTACATTAATATAATAAAAAAAATATATTCTAAAATATTAATTAAAATTCATATCATTTGATTCCTAAAAATGAATTATGACCACTAAACAAGAACACAACAATAATTATATAATAGTAGTGTGATATTTCGCAAAACCCAAATCTTTTACATCTGACCCAGTTCCATTATAAGGGCAAAACTCGAATCTTTTATTTATCTAAAAATTATAAATTTACACAATGTTATTTATCAAAATCTCTAATATTCTCTTTCATATAAATAAATTATAAAAATCTCATTTTTAACTTTTTTATCTCTGATTGTTGATACCTAGTTGATCAACCTTTTTTAAGTACTTATTATTACGCATTGTTAAATGTGCAAAAGTCTAATTATAGTAAATCACCATTAATTATCGTAACTTTCAAATTTATTACCAATTAAAAAAAAAATTCTCTTTCCCCTCCTTAGAAGAACAGTCCATCTCCTTCTCTACTTCTCTGAATAGAGTTCTTCAATGTCGATTTCGTAGTTATTGTTTTAACTTAGTCATTTTAATGGATTCGGTGCCTTTTTTTCTCTAGGTATGACTCAAGGCGACGCAACAACATATCGAAATTGAATTTCTTTCCGTTGTTCATCAATACCCAACTCAGTGGCTATCGCAAATTTGAGGTTAAAAAATGACACATTTTCTCCTACAACAATTCCATAGCTCTTGTATCGACTAACAATATATCTGATTTCCAAATTCCTGAATGACATAACAATACAAAGACATTCATATTTTATGCTTTTTCTTCGTAGATGAAAATTCAACAATATTATACCTTCAATTTTTAAAATTTCAAAGCTAACAACATTTTACGTTTTTTATGGGATTGTTGTTAAACAGTCGCAACGTTTAGCATTAATCATGGGATTACCAAATTAATAACAGTTTATTTTTCATATTTACCGTAATAGCTTTGCAAGTTAATTTGTGGTATCAATCTCAATTTACAGGTATCATCATGCACCCTAAAAGTTAGGATTTTAATAATTTATGAAAGAGTGGAGAATATTAGAAATTATGACTTAATAGTTTGTCATTTATATAATTTATACTTTATTTATTTTTCTTTCTTCTTCTTTTCCACTTTTTACTGTGGAAAATTATTCCCAAACACTACTCCCTCTGTCACATAAAACCCTTTCCTATTTAGTCCGTCCTAAAAAGGACTTTAAAATTTTCCTTTTAGCCTTAATGAAATGAATCTCAACCACACAAATTTCTTAGAATGATTTCAGAACACAAGTTTCAAAAATTTTACTTTTTTTCTTAAACACTATGTCAAGTCAAAGAATACCACATAAAATGAAACGAAGAAAATATTATTTATTATTTCTTATTGATTTAATCAAAATAGCTATTGAATATATTTCAGTGAGGAATATAAAATGAAAAATAGTGAGTTTTTGTATTTGCTATAAAATTCTGAACTGTTGTTATACTATTATTATGTTATTTTTTAAAATGACTGCTATGTCGAAAAATATGACTGATATGAGAAAACTTACAAAAATTTTACTAGTTAGGACCTATTTACATGCATTCATATGAGTTTTTGAAATTATCATTTGTATCAGATTTTGATTCCTAAATATATTTATCTAGTGCATTCAAATATATGTATCTCAAATACATAAGATTATAATTATGTGCAATTTGTTCCATCTGCACTATATTTTATTGGATTTACATGTATTTGAGATACATGCACTATCTTCACTTGCTTCTCTTTTATCTCGCCTTTCTCCCTCTCTTGCTTTCCCTTTTTTCATATGTATTTGAATTTTAAAATGTATCGGCAATGTATTTAGTATTCCAGATACAGATGTCTAGTGAGACTTGTATGTATCAAAGATACCCCTCACTCCTCTCTAGCTCATCTCTCTCCCTATATATGTTTGTTTTAGAGTTCTCTCTTATCTCGCATCTCTTCCTATGTATCTATATCTTAAAATGTATCTTGAACATATTTGGAATTTTAGATATATGTACATAGTGTGATTCGCATGTATCTAGGATACACCCTGCCTCTCTCCTCTCTCACTCACATCTTTCCTTATGCATTTGTATTTATAATACATCTAGCAGTAAAAATAAATTGACTTAAAATTTAGTACGAAAAATTATTGCTTAGTGAAATAATATTAATTACTTAAAAAAATTACTTAGTGTGAAAGAAATATTTGTGTAACTTTTTCTAATTTGTGTGTCACTTAATTTACTGAAACAGCTACTCCGATACCAAAAGGCTTTCCACTTTGTTGACTCATAAATGCACATTGAGTCCGATAGCATGGGAAGCGCGCCTAAAAAGAGAATCACAATTATCAAAGATGTTTGTCGTTGGAAACTTCCAAAAGCCAAAACCAAGATTCATTAATTACATTTCAAGGATGTTTGGGTTTGATTTTTGAAGTTCCCTTCTCATTTAATACCAACAAGACATGTCCTGTTGAAAATGTAACCACTTCTTTCTTTTTTAATTTGAAAAATAAAATAAGAAAAATTCACAACAATCGAAACCCTTTGGTGTATCAATCATTATCATCTTCTAGTTCGTGTTTTTATTATTTGCTTCTTTAACATAGCAAAGCAACTTGCTTTGTTTGCCTCTTGACTCGACCAACCTCTTAGTTCCAACAAACAATGTGACACTTCAATGTATGACTTTTTCTTGCCTAATCATGATGACTTTTTACTTGGACCATATTAGATTCTTTTTAGGTAGGTTTCTTTTATACCCAGAAACCCCCAATGACATGGTTAAAGTTTATTCTGTGTTGCTCTGATCTCTCCCACGGCTAGGACGTTGTCTATGCCCAAAGCCATAGTTGGTTACTGTTTTTGGTTGTTTTTCCTTGTTGATGTACACCTTGTTCAAAGGAAATTTATGCACCAGGCTGTAAAAATGGAAGTTTACACACGAGTAATTAACAATATTGAAAGCATAGTGTTAGTAAGCCCCACAAATGTTGTGCTTGTAACGAGCCGAATTTGTCGCTGGGAGATTCTGTATTATAAAAGTTTGGCTCACTGCTCTCTGTAACTATTCTTTAGAAACATCCATTGAATATATTAATCAACTACTCTGCCTCCAAGATTAGACAGAGACAAACACAAAAGACAAAAAACTTAGATAACTATTTTTCTTTTCTGTTAACAGAAAGAACCAAAGCTTTTTCTCAAATCAATAAGAAATTTGTGTTATAAGACATTATTTTTCCATTTAGTTCCCACCGAACCAGTTCATAAAAATACACATGGTTGAAAATAGATTTCCGTTGAAATACTGCAAAGCTTCCAAATTTTTCCGCAAGAAATACTGTTAGTATTTGTTTTTCTTTTTTCACCGATTCAATGTGTCCATGGGAGTAGCCACTAAATATTTTTGAGCGGAAAATAGTGTTTTGTTAGTAGTGTAGTCTGTCCTTTATGTAGTTACTCCTTAATAGTAGTAAGGGGTTTAACTGTCAAAGAAAAGCTTCATGAAAGGTTGATAGAAACACTTCTCTGGTTTTTATCTCTCGAAATGCTAGGATAGTAGTACGGACTATGGAGATTTAGTTCTACTCCATCCCAATTTATGTTTTTTTTTTTAAGTCTATTAAAAAAAGATATCATACGATTTTACTTAGTAAAAAACAATGTATTTTTTAATTTTTATTTTATCATTAATAAGATGATTAATAACCTCTATGATTTATTCTAAATTACAAATTAGGAATGATTTGATGTTTAGTCAAACACCGGAGTAGTTAAGAAACAACTAATGTTGCTCTTTAAAGGCTAATATATACATTGCACTGCTTGCTTTTCAAAGACTACAGTGATTCATATGATCACCAAATATTTAAGAAAAATTTGAAGTCCTTGCGACTGAACATCTGAGCTTGTTATGCAGAGTGACTAATACACAAGCTGGAAAACTTTCATTTTGAGCTACTTCCGAACGAATTTCTTCAGAGAGCTTCTCATAGTTCAGCACACAACATATCTTTATCTTTTCTTCTTCAGATAAACCTTTAATATGTACCTGTTATAAAATCAAGAGTTCAACAATTTCAAAAGTTAAGTATGAACAAATGAATGATTTCACAATATCAATCCCGTTGGAGATTGAAAACACCAGTGAATTAACATAATGAATAGATAAATCGCCTTTTGAGGAAACACGTCTTACCTTGAGGTACATATCCATGGCAAAATACATTTTGTCATATGATTCTCTTGCAATATCCGGCATAGCCATGGCCAATGCCAAGAACTTTGAAGGTTTAAGACAAGGATCAGGGGCCACTTCCATGATATAAAGATCTACTAACTCAGCAACTTTCTTCGCTTGATACATTAATAATTTTTCGTGGCTATTTGAGAGGAATATGTCCAGCAACCTTAGAATTAGATTGATATTGTAAGCAGTTTTTTTACCAGCTGGAGAAGGAACAAGCAAGTCATCCAGTTTAGCTCTATCTAGTTGGGAACCAATTAAATGTTCTAATTTCCCTATTGAACATTTGCTCATTTTCAAGGTAAAAGACGCCTGAAGAATGTCGAATAGATCTCTGATAGACATGAAGTTGCTATCAAGGGAATAAAGGAATTTGATTACTGTCTCAATGATTCTACATTTCTGAGCTGACGAAGCATTTGGACATTTCATTCTTTTATAGTAAAATAGGAACGAAGAGATCACATGATGATCCAATTTCTTAGAAATCATTGTGTCTATAATCTTCTTGAACATATCAAGGTTCAAGAATCCGAGATATGCAAACCACCAGGTTGCCTGAGAAGTGTAAATTCCCCTGCTTTCTGTACTAATGTCCCCTGAAAACTGCATGGACGAACTGTCGGTAGAAGATGCACATGGGCTAGAAATGTAATGAAGTTCAAGTCTTCCTACCACACAATCCAAGAACTCTTGAAGTAAAGATGAAGATGGCATGAAAAAGATCAATTCTTGGCAATTTTTCAAGCCAATAATTAGCTCAGACCATGTCATGTAATGAATCTTTTCGAAAAAAGAAATGGTTTGCTCGCCCAAATTTGGTTTCCCCTGCATTTCTTGATTCATTTCAAGGTAATTGGCAGCACAATGCAGTTGAAACATGTTAAAAGGAGTTATCTTTATCCTACCACCATTGTAGCAAAACTTAACAATAAGTTCAAAACACTCAGCACCTCCTGGAAACTTGTCGAAAATTAATTTCAGCCTTCTTGATTTCCCTGTCAACTTGCCGAATAGTTTTCTTAATCTCCCCGAAAAAGACGCAAGAACAGTCTGGAGAAGATTAAAAAAACATAGATATGATATGGTCAGTCAAGATTTTTCAAAGGGTGCATATTAGTCCCTAAGAAACATTTTTCTCAAGGGTAAATAGTAACAATTAACAATAGTAAAATGTATGTATGTACCTTGTCCACCAAGAATATTTCTTGGCCATTGACGTCAACCTCAAGAAGACAGAAATTTTGCATAGTCAAAGGTGGATGGTTCCAAGAGCTAAAAGACAGGTAAATGAATGTTAAATAGAAACCATCAACTGTGGGATGTTTAAGCTTCTAGAATGATATGCAGAAGGAACAAAAAAAATGCTAAGAAATGGAAGAGAAAAGAAGTTTCAACACCCATTTCTAATTCGAGTTTTAAAACCATGTTCTAATAGTTTATTGAGCAGGTTTCTCGACATTTGTGAACTTTGCTACTATGTCAATAGCAGCATAAAAAAAATCTACAAATTAGAAGCATCCAAAAATGATATTATTATTTTTTCACGACTTTTTAAATTAACTCTGAAAATTATTGATTGATAACACTCTTTCTTTTAAATTGCTAAAATGTCTAAATTTGAACTGGATGTCCAAATTCACAAGAAAAGTAAAAAAAAAAAATTGATGTGTAAACTTTACACATACTGCCTCAAACCCTAAGGAACTTCCTTAAAGGCGGCTGTTAGATGGGTATACAAAATGATGAAGTTGATTTGACTACAGAACCATGCTTGAATGATCAGGCTGAGAACGGATCCATGTTTTATGTACACACTTTTCTTTTTCTAATATGAATCTTGAGTTATCAAAGTCTTTCGTTTACTCCGAATATTGTCATTGTTTTTTAAATGAGGATGTAGTTAAATAAACTAAAGAATTTTTGTCATCCAGGTCCTCCATAATTTACAACAGTAGTTAATGATTTTTCTAGTTTTGCCGTTAATGACTTTGAGATAATAATAATCTCCTTTAATTTATTTCAAACTACATCCCAGTATAAGATAACTTGTTTGACTGTAGAACTTGTTTCACTTGCAGAAAAGTATTGCTAATTCCAAATATTAGTGTATAGTGTTGTTCTACACTCAGGTAGCTAGTGTGAATCTTTAATTTTAATTTGGAAAAAAAAGAGTTTGATTAGCTAGGTTCTTTTTACAGAAACATAATGTGGTTTTTTAAAAGTTTAATTTAGTGAAATTCACGTCTTCTCTGAAATATCTAGTACTATGCCTGTTTGTTTCTTCCATTTCATTTATCTTATTATATTATTGTTGCTCGTTATAAGTGCTTTCGTTTCATCTTTTCTTGAGCCGAGAGTCTGTTGTAAATAGTCTCCCTATCATTTACAAGGTAGGGGTCATAACACCGTATACTCTAAGTCTTTCCAAATCCCACCTATATGATTCGTTGTCATTTCTCTTTTTTGAAACTAAGAAGTTCTATTTAAAAAGATACATTATTCCAGTAAAAGAATTCTTGTTGTCTCTTCGAGCATTGTTTATATAACTCTGCATATTAAAAATTCTAAAGTTACAATTCTCATAAGACTTCTAGCTTCTCTTTCTCTCTACTCTACCCAGGCTTCCCACCTCTTAATTAAAAACATCAGCAGGAAAATAAAAATGGAGAAGATTTTTCTGCAAATAGTACCACAATAGCTAATGTATACATATGATATATAACTGCAACCATCCATCGAGAAATATGGTGAGATAAATGATATTTCTTCATTCTTAATTAAATTGAATGAAAAAATTTCTGATCAAAAAAATAATGAGAATCCTAATTAATCGAGCTAGTAACACTTGAATGTGTTAGGGTTATAACCAAAAATAAAAAAAATATTAACAACCGCAAAATTTCATTTTGATAGTTTGTGTGACTATACGAAAGGACATCCAAGAAAATGGAAAAGGAAAGGAGAGTCGAAGAAAGAACACGGATGATAAAGGTTAAGGGGTGAAAAGCATGCACACTTTTTTAAAGCAGAAAAATTACAACAAAAGGTAGAAACTTTTTTATTTTATTTCAATAATAGATTTTTACAAGATCTGAATCTCGTTGCAATTTGCACAACATATCACATATTAAATGCTAAAGCTGGCATGTCCACCATGCCAATCAAATAATAATTTAATAAGAACACCTACAAAAGATTGATTAAACAATGATTTATTTACTAGCTCTTTTTGAATCTTGGTATCATAGAAAATAAAAGATTCCATCATTCTCCTTAACCTTCAATTTAGAAAAATCTATTAAGAAAACACAAAGGAGTAGATAGGGCAGATGAGCTAAATTAGTATATACAGGGTTTATAATCCAAAATATGGTCTAATAGTCAATAAAGAGGGAAAGTTGGTAATGATCTAAGTCATGATTTGCAGAGTTACTTAATTACTATGATGAGAGTAATAGATAATCGAATGATAGAGATGTATGCAAATTGATTGAAAAAAAGTTGGTAATTAGGAAAAAAGAAAGTAATAGCTTCACGCATTTGACATGCATTTAGATTTTGATAATCTTTATAATTAAATGCACTCCACCTTATCTTTATTTCATCACCAATTATTCATCATCATCCATATATTACTAAAACTAAAAAGGTGGCCTTTCACTATCATCACACCTAAAGTTTTCAGCCTGCCTAAAGTGACCTTAAGAGTTTCCTACTAAGTTGTTATAAGCAGTCAACATAGGATTAGAAATTTAAGTTGTAAGAAGTATGAAGTTTTTGGCTGATTTTCTGTCCTGTTATAGTGGTTCTGTTAGTGATAATAATAGTCACAAAATTGAGGCATGTCCTGTTGTTCAAGTGACATGCCTCGAGGGAAACACTAGCAGGGCTAGAAAATTTACTCGTAGAAATTCATCATCAAAGGGATTGTGGCAGCCATCTCTATACACCATCTCTGAAAATGATACCATCAAAACACAACAGGGAATCAACGCCAGCACCAAGAAGATGAAACATTATACACCAAAAAACAATTCTCAACCTTGCTATTACAATGATCTGAGGTACGCATTTATTTTAGGCCAATATGAAATAATCAATACTTCAAATCAAGGGTAGAGCTAGAATTTTCGCTAAATAAATTTTCTTCTTAAAGGTACCAAGAGGCTAGGGCGTTTAACATCTATATATGTAAAATATAATTTTGACCTTATTCAGATGAACCTCTGGTGTCCTCTAGTTTTGTCCCTGCTTGAAATTAGAAGGCAGTTTACGACCAATTTCATTAGGTAAACTGAACTCATTGTTTTTTACTCAAACTATGTGAAAAAGAGCAAGGGCGTTAAAATGAGTTCAAATATTGATTATCCATCCGATCCGTCCATAATTTTATGAATTGGTTCAAGATAATTTGAAGTGAAATTTTCATAAATTGCTTAGTTCTGAAACTTAACCGGCCGAAATAGTTGTAGTTTAGGTAATTACATTCAACAACTATAACTATACTAATTGTTTGTATAATTTGTATATCTGTTTATATAATTCGTTGCCAATATACAAATTCGTTTGTATAATTCGTTGTTAATATACAAACAAGTATATGCAAATTCTATATTTATATCTTTAGGAAATTTTCAAAACTTATACAAATCAAATGGACCAATATGACAAATATATAAAAGTTAAGGTAAGCATATACAAATATTGAATTTATACAATTCAAAAATCCTAGATTTATACAAACAAATTCTGAATTTATTTAATCGAGAACCTAATTATAAAAATTCTGGTCGTGCCCTAGCAACTTGGATGAAACAGTATTGGTGAGTGATGATCATTTAAAATTTTATAGCTATGATAAATAATATAGTAGTATATCTTTGCTTAGTCCCATAATTAATTGGGTCAATCTCAACTCATTCAAGTCTTAACCCATTTTAAAAAAATATTCAATGGAGTCTAATTTAACCTTCAATTTCAACCTATTTTAAGACTCTTTATTTGCATTGGTGTGATATATATTTCTATATTGAAGGTACGAATTACTATCTATCTTATTTCTTCTAGGATTTTTCTATTTATTTGAAAGTTTTTTTTTCTTGAATTGAAATTCAAATTGTGGTTAAAGGTAAATAATAATATGTTAAAATTATTGAGATTAAGCTAGTCAAATTGGACGGATCATGATCCAACTCATTTCAATGCAATCCATTTGAGCTCAAAGTAAATTTGGACGGGTCAACCGAGTTGATTCTATTTCAACCCATTTTAATATCTCTTATTCCAATCTAACCTGTCCATTTGACACCTCTAGAAAAAAGAATTGAAATGCATGCATATTTCTAGATCTTAAATTCACCTATGCTCGAAACTTGAGTTTGGGTAACATGTTTATTAAATTTCGGGTATAGCAATCATTGATTAACATTTGACATGTAATTTTGCCTTGTTGTAGGGTACAAGCTCAATTTCAGACAAGTATTATGACACTATCGGCAGTCACCTTCGTGTTATGATCTCCTCTTCTAGCTTCTGCAGTATTCATGTCTTTAATTTGACAAGTTCGTGTGCTTCAGTTAGTGTCATGATAGTATATATCAATGGATGAAATATGTTTAATTGTCCTTCAATTTATGCTAGAAGAAATCAGCAGAGCAATTGTTTTTAGTATACGGTTATTACCTGACTAAAACAAGACAAGCCATTAAATAATCACAGTTCTAAGTATCCCGAAGTTGTGGCATGCAGTCTAACACTTGGACTATTTGCCAAAGGCAGCATGAACATCGACAGTTCAACTTCTTTTGATAATCAAGAAATCCCCGAGGGTCACAGTGTTGTCATCACGCACAACTCTCTTATCACTAACAAAACAACTGCATAGTGTATGCACAATGTGCATATGTAACCACAAGAACCTAAAGGCAAAGTAATGCAGTAGCTAATTTTATAGTCTTTAAACCAAAATCAGCTGAGGGGCATCGTGAGAATATGATTAGTGATTGTGATACTGCAAGACACATTGGCAGAAGCTCAATCCAAAGAACGATTCTGTTTCTAAACTAGAACATCAATCGGATAACAGACAGCATTCACCATGAAATGTCAAAACACCTCCAACGTATACATCTTTTGTTTATGCCTTCAGGCTTCAAATCAGAAATGCTTTCTGAGCAACAAATAATCTATAAAGGGAACAAACATCATCCCTGATGATTATTATCAAACTAAAAAGATATAAGAGAAAAAAAAAAAAGGAGGATAGGATTTCTCAAGGTTGAAGGTGTTGGGTCAAAAGGTGAAGAATCAGGTTCTAGAAATTCAGCAGCACGATCATTAAATTTTGTTACTAGCCTATAGCACGGATAACAATTACTATCCCCATCTTGGTGTTCCAGCTGCACACAAACTTCTGTTGCAGCCCAATAAGCAATTAGCAATGATAAAAGACATTTTTCATTCGCTAATCTCCTGGAGCTTAGTATCCGTTAATCTGAGGCCTCTGCTGAGGTCCTGTTAATCGAGAAAAAGGGATTTGACCTCGATTAGGAAGGCTTTTCTGACCAGAAAAACGATCAGTTGCTGTTGCTGGATCAGAGACCGATTTTGAGAAGACTGCAGCCAGCTCGACTGCAGAGGTTGCTTTTCCATATCTCACAACAGGAGAATCAGCAGAAGCAGGTGTTGGTGGTTCAACAGGTTTGCGCCACGTTTCTGGTGAGGGTGGCCTCTCCTGTGCATGTTGCTGCAGTTGATGGTGGTGGTGGTGCCTTTCTGACTCCTTGTTGTTCCTCCAGTTCTCACTTCTCCAGTTCCTCCTCTGCCCATCTCCTTTGTCGACATCTATCCTGTGATCTCGCCTGTCTGCATTCTTCGCCATCCTATGGTCAATGGGAATACTCTCTGTTCTCTCATTATGTCTGGTCGCATGCATAACCATCTCTGCTTTGCCAGCATGTTGTTTGCCCCTTCAGACAATTACCATTTAGTTTGTCAAACGAGGAAATTTCTGAGTCATAGAAAAAGGTTGCATAATCAACTCATTTACAACCTTGGATGAGGTTGCTGAAGATCATGATTATGCTTAACATCATCAATCCCGCGATTCTGCAGAACCTGGTGGCGACCACCCATAATTGAACAGTAGGGTTAACAGAAAAGAGACCTCAAACATTAGGGAACAAGAAATTGATAAAGGAAAGTACAAACTTAAATTTTTGAAGGTGATTTATCAAGCGAGTCCAAAAAACATTAAGGTGCAAAATGAACAAATTATTTTTCTTTTCAACAACAGAAGAAGAAGAAACAATAATCTTTAGAAAATACTACTTTCTTCTGCATACAAAAGATTAATAACTTACCATTTCACGCGGACGAGCACCACCAAATAATGAGTTCCTGTGCCAACAAATTATAAGCACAAAACAATGTGAGCTTTACCTAGAATAGATGTCCACGGTCACAACATAAAGCAGGGGCAGTAAGTACAGGCATACAGCTAAGGGAGGGAAAGAAGAGAGGAAGATAACATAGAGGCGAAGTGACACAGACAGGTACATTATTAAGATAGATGATCATCAAGAATGACCAACCGCTGATTCACATCAAAAAGCAGATGATAACATTTATAAACCACAACGTGGAGACACAAAGATTTGAGAAGCTTAAAGAACAATGTCTGAGTACATTATTTCAAGTTATGGTAAAGCAGACCATCATCCTATGAATATCTATCTACTTCAATATATAATGACAAAAGAAAGAGACGTGCATGCTACTCATCGATGCACGAGTGGTCTTGGACAGTTCATTCATTTACGACGAGAATAAACTTTTTAAATAGCAACTTGATCACAAGATGATCCAACATCAAGAATTATTCAGGACAAAGAAATGCTTGCAACTATGCCTCACTAAGGATGTATTCTAGCCAAAGCAATATAGGAAATGTCTAGCCTTTTACTTGATCAAACATGAGAAATCCATCGTACATCATAAAGCTGACTTAGTTTGCATATCAGTAAAATCTGCTCTGAAAGAGGGAGACTACAAAAAAGATAAAGAGCAGATGGCCAAATATTAGGTGTGAGATCTCACATCTAATTTGCTAAGGAATGATGCCCCGGATATCATCAGCATTTTGATATTGGAGCTGAGTTATTGCTTAGATCTGTGAATCAACTACCAGTCCGTTACTCTTCCCCAACAGGAAAGAGAACAAGAAAACAAAAACAGCAGCCTGCTTGCTATCTAAAAAAGAAACCCATGCGAAGTATTCCCTCCATCCCATATCAACAGAATTTGTGAGACAATGCACACATATTAAAAAAAACATTTCAGGACACAATCTAAACCATACTTCCCACTATTACCCTTTGTGACTCATAAATGTAGCTTTGGCAATAGTGTAACTTATCTCTTAGAAAATATAAAACTTCAATAAATGAAAGGACATATATGGAAAAAAGTTTCAAACATTCATCTTGAACTTCGAAAAATTCAACTTTTTTTTTTTTTTGATAATTGTTTTGAACAATGAAAAAAGCATCAAAAGTTACTTTAATATAGGACAGAGGGAGTAATGAAAAAAAGAGCTTCCTCTTGTAGCATAATAAGAACCTTATTAATCAATAGGAATTAATTTCTTGTGACTCAGCTCTCATCATTTCCCCAAACCTAGTCTATCAACTCTTATTATTCTCCCTTTAGATCACAAACAATCAACAACTCCCAAAGGCATTACAACAGTCGAGCATAGTTCATTTATACTGCTGTTAAGACAAACCTTCTAAACCACTTATGAAAGAAGAGATACAGCAGGAGAAAAAACTAAAGTCACTGATGGTTTGCACAGGCAAATCACTTGGTAATGAACTACTAATATGCGTCAATACTCAAGCTAGTTTGGACGGCTGTCAGAATTCTCAGTGACCATACCGCTCCATTCAGAATCATATATATCCAATAATTTGAAGATTTGGGTTCTCATACCTAGAAGTTCTTTATATTTTCAACAAGCATACAAATTTCTAACTAAACTAAAATAGTACCAGAGAATCAAACCGTAATCACGACTAATTGGAATCATCTATATGGATCTTTTAGCTCTTCTAGTGAGAACTTGCTCATATTGCCAGTACTAAGCTAAACAAAGCATGGTTGCAATAGGCATAAAACTAATCAATTGCTGATAAACCCTTACAATACAGGATCTCTTGGTAAGTTAATACTGCAGCAACGAGAAAATGCTTGACATATCTTTTACGACTTTATTCCTGAAATAGAACTATATTCTAACACTAATAACATCACCACTAAAAGGTCCTGATAAACACATTTGATCTTTTCATACTACTTCGAAGTTAACATAGGTAGACTCAGGCCATGGCATTGATACAATCAACAGATGTGGGGGGAAGCAGAAATATTAGGTATACCTTTTGTTTTCAGTGTTTCCCTCTGATTGTTCAAGAAGCTGTGACCGAGGCTTCAAGTTCAATTTTGGGCGTTCAGTTACTTGTTTGCTTCTTTCAGGTTCAATAAACCCAGTATTGATGGGATCAACACTGGGATATGCATCTGCCAATTTCTCAACACGAACAGGATTACCAGTATGCTGGTTCACCTACAGTAAGAGAACCAAATGAGATTCTATAAAATAGATAAACCATCCATAGAGCAATGTCACAAACCTGCTTATAATCTATGGACTGCTCCAGATTCTCCAACGGTTTGGATCTTGGTAGCAACTTTAATTTGGGCCGCTCGGATGGTTCAGAAGATGCTGGTGACTGCATCTCATATCCAACAGAGCTAACAATATTATGGGGCCGTTGAAACCCAGTAACATTAGCAGCACTTTTTCTCTCATTTGCCTCCATAAATAAAGGGGACCTGGCCCTCTCATGTGCTGGTAACTCCTTGTTAAAACCATGAACACCATCTGTAAGAGAAAGATTTCTCTCAGCTTGAATTGCCAGCATTTGATCACTATATTCGGGTCCTCCCACGACATCTGGCATGTTGTAGCCATTATCGTTGACTGTAGTATTTCCATAGTAATAGAATTCTTTCTCTGTATCTTGATGTTTAACGACCTCAACATCCATTTGCGAATGAATCTGCTGCTTTGAATGCCACCTGCCAGATGTGACCTTCTCAAGGGCACTGGCATGGGCCAACTTCGACTCAGCATCGGGAGCAGACCATGGAGCTGAAGCTGATTCCTTCGCACTCGCCACCTCCTTCCTTTGGCCCCATGCATTTGGGTATGACCCAGCAACAACTTGAGCGCTGCTTGCAGACACGTTAACAGAACTTGCACTCCTGCCACTACCACCAACAGAACTTTTAGTACTCATTCCCATACTAGTCGTTTCATTGAACCAAGCCCCATGTGAACCACTTGCTGCGCCTCTGTGATTTTGAGACAGAGGAGCTGATACTGGGCTGCTACCTACTATCCCAGTGACAGGGTATTCTGCCTTAGGGTCCACACGACTTGGCAATGCACGGATACTCTCATCACTAACAGTTCGACGAGGTCCAGATGATCCATCCAATGGCTTCCTTTCATCCTCATCAAAATTACGGCCTATTGGTGCATTATGACTTAAAAAAGGAGTCTTCTCCTCAAAGTTTCTGGTCGCACCAGCTGAACCCGGGCGTAAACGGTGCTCTGGCCTTCCCATGGGGTTTCCCCATGAAGCTTGGCGATCAAAACCACCACGATCTGATGGCCTA
>DF366702.1:11491-21894 GCA_000787875.1 Solanum virginianum
AAAAAAACTGAGTCGAAAAATGGTCTCGACTCGACTTTAACGCGAAAAAACGCGAAGTAATTTTTTCCAAGAAAATGAAAAATAGTGAAATTTCCGCGCCCCTTCCGTGACGCGCTAGGGATGCGGAACGACACTTGGGTTTTTCCAAAAGTTCGACGAAACTGGAAAATTAGCAAAAAAAGTGTAATAATACACTAGTGCGCGTCGCGCACTAGTGCAGATGGAAGTGAATTTTTTTTTTCTTTTGACGGGGAGGGGTAGTTTCGACCTTTCCCACACCCCATATCCTAAACTAATAAGTTTTAATTCGTTTTAAGTCAAAAAAACGCATTTTTCATTCTCTCAAAACAATTAAAGCATTGTCATCAAGTTTAGGCTCTTTTATGAACAAGTTTTGTTATTGTTAAGGTTTCTTGAAAATCTTGTTACTATTTCAAGAAAAGAAAGACTAGTTTGAGTACCCTTTTAAGCTAAGTTCAACAAGTATATTTTAAAGATTGATTCTGCATATTAGCCAAGAAATTTAGCTTGATTTTGAATCACTTGAGTTGATATTATGAGAAAGCTGAGTAGTAAGTTGGGCTAAGTTCCCGAGAAAAAATATATTTTTGAGAATTTCAGGCCTTTAAGTATGAGCTATAAAAAGTATTTTGGGAGTAGTATTGAGCACCGATATGGGTGAGAGTAGAATAAATTACTCAAACTCATAAACTATGTAGCCAAGCTATATAAAGTATTTTGGGAGTAGTATTAAGCATCGATGTGGGTAAAAGTAGAATTGATTACTCAAACTCATAAAATATATAGCCAGTATAGGATAGGATTGTACCACGGTACCTTCCTCATTAGTCACTGAGATGGCTCAGTTTTGGAATGGATCCACTCCCCTAGTTCTTCGTCCCTTACCCCGGCAAAGTACAGGACAACTCTGCAGCGTGGGCAAGACTTTGTATCACCACGAAGCTCATAATAGTGATTGTCGGTTAGAGAAACTCCCCAAGTTAAGAAATTATGTTTTACTTACCAGTTTTCAGCATGTTACCTTCAGCATACAAGTCTTTATGATTATTGTTATTTCACTATGGGTTATGTTTATGTCTTTTGAGATATAATATGATATTCTAAGATACTGTTTTTGGCCATTTTACATAGCGTACATTCCACGTACTGACGTCCTTAAGACATGCATCGTTTTATGATGCAGGTGACAGAGTTCCTTAGCAGCCGCTTCGTTGAGAACCTAACAGCTTCCAGGCAGTGGTAAGGTCTCTTCTCAATCCGAGCCCATGTTATTTCATTTCAGTCTTCATTTCAGTTCTGGCTACTTGGGGCCTGTCCAAGTAGTCCTTTCAGACTATTTTAGTAGAGGTTCCATAGATTATGTGTTAGATACTTCAGTTCTAACTAAATTGATTTCACTGTTGAGCTTTTTATTTTTTCAATTATTCAGACAAGTTCAATAATTTATGTTACTTATTTAAAGCCTTTTCACTATTATTAAGTCTTCCGCTGAGTAAGTAGCCAGACCAAGTGATTTGCTTGGGACCAAAAATAATTTTTGAGTATCGGCCACGTCCAGGGTGTAGGCTCGAGACGTGACAACTACCACAACTAAGTTGGAACTTTATGTAAACTATACAGAAAATAGAGTAGCACCAAATTATCTAGAAGGAGGGGAAAACATGTCGTCCAGAAAGTTGGCAGCAAAAACTTACAAGTTTTAATGAAGAATATGATTCCAACTGTGTAATTTGATTTTGATGACGGCAAACAATATTCGCCTCATAAAATAGAGCAAGAAGATAGAAAGAATCAGGACATACGTTATGTTGTATATGCAGAAGTTTATTGGGAGCGAAAATATGCGTTTGATTGATACATATAGAGAAATTTCAGAAGTTGCATCGGTTGGAAAAATGTGAAATTTGTTGCAGTTGTAGGGGAAAGTAGCGTCTAGTTAGTTTAGCGAAGGGGTTAATTTTAAGTTAGGTATTTTTAAGTGAAGAGTAATTGCATAATTTAGGAGTTATTTTTAAGTGAGGAGTATTAATGTAATTTAACTTAATTTTTTTGAAGTTTTGGAGTTCATCCTTTTAAGATAATATATATATATATATATATATAGTATGCAAAATATCTTTTTGATGCTTTTATGTTATAACAAAACAAATACTTGTTAAATTTAAAAGATCAATTGATTTTCATGTTTCATGAATTATAAATTGAAAAGGCACAAATTAGTAGTCTTTCCTCGTGAAGTTATGACCACAACTAAAGTATTATATAATATCACTACACAAGTTTTTTAATTTAGATATTCATACTTGAAAGTTACTGTATGCACGACATATAAATATTTTAATATTTTATTATATATATATATATATAATGTATTCTTACAAAATTTTATCTTATAATATTTGAGTATAACTATTATAAAAAATAATTTTATAAAGAGTGCATTGCTATGATAATGACACTGTTATTATAAGTAAAATCTTTTTATGAAAAAAATATAATATAATATAAAAATTTAGAAAACAATCACACCATTTTACTAAAATATCGGTATAACAATCCACCATTATAAATGAAAAGACTTAACGCGGTAGTAGATTAAAAGAGATATTTTTTTGGGGCAAAAAGTGTTATTCCTAATTAGGTATAAGTAAGAGTGACAATTGGGCGGGTCGGATCAAATTTGAGCGGATTATAATGGGTCAAGATAACAAACAGGGCAAGACCCAACCAACCCAACTCAACCCAAATAAATTTGCTTGGGTCACAATGGGTTGAGTTAAAAGAGGTTGAGTAATGGGTTATAGAGCGGGTCAAGACCCACCCCCACCCCGACCTAACTTTTACTAAGTTTTACTTACTTTATTTGTTCTTTTTCAATATTTTAGTACTTAATTAAATTATTTTTTATTTTGGCCATATAAAGCATATCAAATTAAAAAAAGTTTTTAAAAATATTTTGACAAGATCTCTCTCGAGTCAATTCAGGTTGAATATCAACAAAATTTTAAATGAGTTGGGTTGAGATGAGTTGAACTAATAAATGTGCAGACTATTAACCTGCCCAAACTTCAACGGATTGACAGGTTGAACGGGTTGAGTTTAATTTTGCCACCCCTAGGTATAAGGTATAATAATCCAGGATAAAATTTTAAATTATTTTATCTTATATTTAATTAGAAATATTAGATACTCATGAGATTATTTATCTTACCATTTATATCTTAATAATATGATAAATTATCCTGTATACGTAATGAAATAACTTCAAAATAACTTATACTAATATAGTTAATCTCGAAATAATTACTTCCAACCATATGCTACCTTAATCATTACACAAAACTATGTAGAATGGTGGAGTGTCCAAAAACTCAAGAATAACACATTTATGATTGATATTAGTAATACACCAATGATTAAATGGACAAGTTGGTGAGTCACAAAAATATAATATGACTAGCTAGGATGACTTTTGTGAGGATGAGGGCCCTTCTCCTCCCCTCCCCACACTCTTTAATCAAATAAAGGAAAAACATTTTATTTTATTTTATTTTAATATTTTCCTTTTCTTTAAAAAAAAATTCAACACCCTTTATTGGTGATATTTGAATGTTATTTTACTTCTATATCTATATATATTAAAATAAAGTGAATAGAGGAGCCTAGCTCAGTCAATCAATCCATCAATTTACCTTCTCCTCTATTTGTATTTACTACTTAATTTGTTTCAATTTATTTATTTTATTTTTTAAATTTATTATGTATTTATAAATCACTAAATAATAATAGTATAAATTATATAAATTAATAAGTTAACATATTTAAAAAATATATTATAAATTTATTTGACTCTTAAAAAATTTATGTGCCACATTCTATAATATAGAAGCGAATAGAGAAGTTTAGAGTGAGCCGGTCAATTGATCGATTTACCCTTCTCCTCTATTTATATTTATTGGTACTTTACTTTTTTTAATTTATTTGTCTTATTGTTTTTAGTATATTCTGTATTTATAAATTATTAAAATATTTAAAAAATATATTATAAATTTATTTAATTCTTAAAATTTTACTCGTATCACATAAATTAAGACGGGGGAATATATATTGTTTAAAATTATGTTAAGAGTACTATAAATAACAACAACTAACAACTTAAAAATATTTTTAAAACATGTTAAGCTTTAATTAATTCTCAAAATTTCACCCATGTAACATAAATTGCGACAAAAATTACGTTAATTAAGAGCATTATATATCACGCTAATTAATAACCTGAAATACCATCTTAAAAATTTAGTTGATTCTCAAAAGTTTCACACGTGCAACATAATTTGGGACAAAGTAAGTAACATATATTATTTAAAAATTATATAAAAGTATGATAAATCACAATAATTAATAACTATTTTAGAAAATGCTTACTTTATTTTTATAGAAATTTTTATTTCCTAAAAACACTCAACATAAATAAAGAGATATATTATTATTATTGTCATGTAAATCTAATATTTTTCGTCCAATAAATGTTATCACATGATTTGAAACAATTGATCACAAGCCAAATTCAAATGCATAATAACTGAAGTAAACGCAGGACTTAAGAAACGTATTGATTCTTCTTAAATAATTACAAAACTTTGTTTTTTTAAAAAAAATTGGATTTTCCATTGAAGCAAAGCTCGAAACTTGCTCACTTGGAGAACCCAAAAAAACTTTATTCTTTAGCTAATCTCTCTTTCTCTCTCTTACCTCATTTTTTTTTTTTGGATTTTTGATAGTTATTTTAAACGCTAAATTCAATCATTCAGCCAAGGGGAAAAACCCCCCAAACAATTCAAGGTCAAGATCATCTATCCATTTGCTAAAGGTACTGTGTGTTTTCACCCAGTTTAATTTTTATTTATGGTCTTGCATGTGTTTTTTAATTATTTTTTTTAAAGAATTTTCTGTTGGATTGATATGCTTATTACTGCTCCATTGGAATTTGGATACTTGAAATTCTGTTTTTTTTTTTCTGGTTTATGTAGCTGAATTTCAAGAATTCTTCAAGTTTTCAATTTTTCCAACAAAGTTTGTGATAATGAAAATAAAAAGGTAACTTTTTTAGTTGAATTTCAAGAATTCTTCAAGTTTTCAATTTTTCCAACAAAGTTTGTGATAATGAAAATAAAAAGGTAACTTTTTTAGTTGAATTTCAAGAATTCTTCAAGTTTTCAATTTTTCCAACAAAGTTTGTGATAATGAAAATAAAAAGGTAACTTTTTTAGTTGAATTTCAAGAATTCTTCAAGTTTTCAATTTTTCCAACAAAGTTTGTGATATTGAAAATAAAAAGGTAACTTTTTTAGTTGAATTTCAAGAAAATATTGAAAATAAAAAGGTAATTTTTTTAGTTGAATTTCAAGAATTCTTCAAGTTTTCAAATTTTCCAACAAAGTTTGTGATGCTGAAAATAAACAGGTAATACTTTTTTTTTTTTTTGGTTGAAAAAGTAATATTTTACAAACACATTTTTTGAAAGCAAAATCACTTTTTGCAAAGGCTCAAAATTTCCTTCTTTTATGTTATGTTGTGCTAGGAAACAGTGATTATGGAGTTTGGAGAGGTTTGAGTAGCTATTTGAAGGAAAATATATGGTTGTTTATAAGTTTAGATTCCAAATTAAGTTTCTTGATTTTGCAAATGAAAATCATGTAGTCTTTTTATTTATTCCTATGTTGCTCGGACTCTTCAAAAGAGTCTATGGGTGCATGTCGGGTTCACCAAAAGTAGTGTATTTTCAGAGTATCTGACACGGGTGTGACATTGAAAGTGAAGAGTTCGCACAATTCTGGTTGAAGATTTGTAATGTCAATGTAGTTAAATAATAATGTGAAAGAAAAGCCAAAACTATCAAGTTTTGAAATGAATAGAGTGAAATTAGTACAATGGAGTCATATAGTTGATCCTAAGTAATTCGGAACTCGGACTACATGGGTCGAGCGACAGTTGGGCAGAACTCGGTATTTTTGGCTGTTCAAAAATCTACTTAATATGCATAAATAATTTATTCAAAATCTAGTGAGGTGTCTTTTCTAAAATCTAGAATCCATGAACTCAAAATCCTAGCTCTGCTTTTGGGAGCACCTTGGTTGGAAGTTCGAGTCAAAAGTATCAGGTAGGGGGTTTGGCGGGGTGGAGTTTACCATAGAAGATTCATCTACTTGGATTTCGCCATCTAGTCGATCCTGATAGTCCTAATATGAGAAGTGTCTTAATCGTGATGAATGAGCTATGTCCTCAAGATTTATAGTAAAATGTACCTTTCTCTTTACATCCTTCCCTCTTCTAAACAGAAGTTCCGAAAGAGGGTCAATCTTATCGTTATTATTGGCAAATGGAATTGTTTTGAAGACCTATGTTGTTTTGACTCTTCTGCGGTACCCGTAGCAAATCCTCCAAAAAAGAACTACTTTTAGAGGATCTGAGACACACTTTGCGGTATTTTCGAAGAGTGTCTTCAGCAACATAGTTGAAGACGCTCTTATCAATCTAAAGTGTGTTTCACATCGAACTTTTTACCTAAAGTTTCCCCGTAGATTTCTCAAGAAAATATTTTTTATTTTTGTTGATAGTAATTGCGAATAAGCAATTAGGGGTGAAACTAAAGAGGTAGCGAGATTTCAGAAATAGGTTGGCTTTCTTTATTTTGTTATGGAAAGTGAAAGTGGTTTTGTTTTTGAAATCCGTATCAACTTACGTAGAGTTGATCTCAGCTTTGAGGATGACGCAACATCATTTATATAAGGACTTAAATGAACTTATATTGTAGTTAAAGTTAAAAATGAAGGCACTGGAGTAACATCGATTTGAAAGCGATCAGCTGGTCCCTGTTGCGTTATTATTTTGTTGTTGTCATACATTGACGAAATTTTCACAGTTTGATTGTTGAGCATGCAGAAAAAAGGCAGTGTTAAGTTGCCAAATCATATTATGGAAGACAAGCAATTGAAGTTAAATCAACCTCTTTTGTCAGTAAGACGAATCTCTCACGGGATGATTTGCCAGAGAGATGAGAAAAAGAAAACTGACAATTCCTTTCGCACTACGACACATCCTCCTCATTACAAATCAGAATTGAAATCAGGCTTAGTAGTAAAGCCAGGAACTGTTCCTTTCCTCTGGGAGCAGATCCCCGGAAGACCTAAGGATGAGAGCAGGACACAAACTCATCTCACGGAAAAACCTCCTACCGCCCCAAAGCTCCCTCCTGGGCGGAAGTTTAGAGATAACCAGGATTTCGATCAAATAGGGAAATTTCAAAATGCCATGCCGACTTGCACTTCTTCGTCAGATGAAAATGTAAAGAAGATTGAGAGTTTTGGCAGCTCAAAAGAAATGATGCATGATAAGGAAAAGATCGAATCGGATGATGATGATGTAGCCTATATGGATGCCTTGGATACACTTTCAAGAACTGAATCATCCTTCCTAAATTGTAGTGTAAGTGGCTTAAGTGGATTTGATGAGCCAAATCCAAAACAATCTGGAACTTCTGTAACAAATCCACAGACTAAAGATTTCATGATGGGTCGATTTTTGCCAGCAGCTAAGGCAATGACTTCAGATAAGACTTCAGAAACACCCTACTACATCCGCAAGAAGCAACCACCTGTTGAGGATCAACGAAGACATATGAAGAATGTAATAAATGGGGATAGACAGCCTCAGTTGCGCTACGGACCTAGTTTTACACTTTATCATTCCCAACCTCATGATTATAAAGAAGAAGAAGAAAGTGATGATGACGGTTATGATAGTGGAAATTTATCTGCTAACGTTTGTGGATTGTTGCCTCATTTTTGCTTGAAAAGTTCTTTTCGTCTTCTGAATCCTGTACCCGACATGAGTGTTAGAAATCAAATACCCGTCTCTCCTGTCAGTAGAACACAAACTGGATCCTTTTCAGTTGCTTCTTTTGGCAGAACAGGCAATGAGGTATGAACTTCCATACTTTTCATTCGTCTTGTCACTCACTTTATCCACTCGCATTGTGCGAGCTTTCTTTCTCAAATTTTCTTTGACTAAACTATAATTATAATTCTTGTTATCTTTTGCAGCGATCAACATCTGATGTGAGCGAGCAAAAGTCTGTCGTTGGATCTGTAACGACTCAACCACACGAGGATAAGGATGATGTTAAGGGCAGGGCCTATTCAACTTATGCCAATGACCCTTACGATAATCCCGAGGTCAAGTGCTTGTCTGGTCAGAGGAATAGCAGGGAAGTAGATGTTTTAACTCCTTTTGTAGAGAAAACTCTGTACATAGATATTGTGCATAAAACGGATTCGTCAGTTAAGATATCATGTTCTCTTGATAAAAAACCATCCAAGTTACAACACGAGGACGTTGAGATACTTGAACAGATCATAAAACAAAAACCATTTGTAGATTCTTCACTTTATTCATCTGAGGTTTCACTAAAGCCATATGTTCAAAGGAAAGCTGACTTCAATCCACCACATTCAGTGGAAAAACTGAACAATGGAAGGGAGACGAAAACATGCACTTCTACCGGTCAAGCTCAAGATTGTTACCAAGGTGCAATGACCTTAGCAAAGTCCGACAGTGATGTTAGAGAAAAAAACCAAAAGCCAATTGCGAGAAGAGAAAAGTTAGAGAACTTATGCAAAGTGCAGCCAGAGTTTCTTGTTCCACCACCTTTACCGAAATCTCCATCAGATTCATGGCTTTGCCGTACTTTGCCTTCTTTATCCACAAAGAATGCATCTTCACGGGCTTATGTCGGGACAGGACTAAATCAGAGTAACCAGTCTTCTAAGCCACCACCTAGTGATTCCAAGTGGGAAACAATTGTTAAAAATCACAAAGAAACAGCAGCATCTGTGAAACTCTTGAGGTAAATTCTTTATTTCTTCCAACATACAAGTTTATGTATTTGTCTTTCCCCTTCCCCTCCTCCAATTTTGGAGTTCGGACAGAGTCCCACATCGGCCCTTTAAGGGATGAGTAGTCTCTTTGATATGACTTGGGCTATCCTTACCACTTGAGTGAGCGTTTGGTGTTGAGTTAAGTCCAAGATTCATTCCCTTACGGGATTGAAGGGAATGACTGTATGCTGATTGTATAATACTTCCCCGGTTCCAGTTTTATGTGACAATATTTTCTTGTTAGTCTGTTCCAATAAGAAACGACAACTTTCTAAATTTGGAAACAAATTAAGTTAAACTTCCCACTTTATTCTTGACAAGAAGTGTTTATAGATGCACAAATGTCACATGTTTATGATCACAAGTCTCAAAAGTCGTCATTTATTTCTTGAACTAATTGCCTACTGTTTAAGTCTTCATTCGTTTCCTGAACTCCGTGCCTTTTGGTTAAAGTCTTCATTTATTTCATAAACTCCATGCCTATTATTCAAGTCGTCTTTGCTTTTTCCGGTTTCTTAATTTCTCTGCTTGGAATTCCACCATTCTATCAGGAACTCGGGGCTTTGACATATATAGAAGAAGCTCAGTAGAAGATGTAAAGGCTTTTCTGAACTCTGGTTTTTACCTCATACTTTCTTGTGCATATCGATTATCGAGAAGTATGATTGGCACGAAGGTGACCGAGAATATACTGTTTTCTGTATAGACTCTACACTTACTTCAGTTGTAATGGCTTTATAACTGCAAACTCACATCATGTAATTACATGATGGAATAAGAGTTATCTGTACAGGTGATCATGAAATTCAATGTAAACTTTAATGCCTTGTTGATGGATATGTTTATAGAGAAACAATGAAGTTGTCTACCTTACAAGTTATAATTGCATGAATAAAAGGATTTTCTTGTAGCTTAGAGAGGTAAATGTATTGATATTTGGATTAGAACCTGAAAGGTAGAGGGATGCAGCCTTATCCTACCTTGTGAAGGTATAGAGGTTGTTTTTGATAGATTTCCGAATCAAATAAAGCACATCCATAAGAAGAGGATATTTCTTGTTTATGAAGGAGTTAAATATATTGATATTTGGACAAAAACTTGAAATATAAGTGGAAAAAGGTAGAGGGATGTTACTTTATTCTTTCTGTGTGAAGGTAGGGAGGTCGTAACCGGTAGACCCTTGAACTCTAATATTTCCAACTAAATTCGAATTTCAACTAAATTTGATTCATGTATTGAAGAAGAGGTGGCCAACAAGATTTTTTTCATTTTCAAGAGTTCAAACTCAAGGTCTCTGATTAAGGGTGGAAGAATCTAACAATTTCATCACAACCCAGGTTGATTGATTTATTTATGATTTAGAATGCATGACACACTTCCCTAATTTCATGGG
Organism: Solanum virginianum; assembly: GCA_000787875.1. NCBI lineage: Eukaryota > Viridiplantae > Streptophyta > Magnoliopsida > Solanales > Solanaceae > Solanum > Solanum virginianum. Next base: position 21,841 of record DF366702.1, read on the forward strand.
ATACTTTGTTAGATTTATGCCTTGAATCTGTTTCCTAATTAGAGAAGGATTGAA
>DF366701.1:0-17457 GCA_000787875.1 Solanum virginianum
GATGATCTTCCCGTAATCTTTGCTTTTCCACGACCACCTCGTCCTCCAAGAGTTCAAGGGAAAAATTCTTTCATTTCTACTTTCAACATTAGTGATTATTAGGATAACAGTATGTACAAATCATATTATATTTGTTTAGAAGAATATCATGATCCATTTTTATCTTCAAAAATAAGAGAATATCTTCTTTTAGGTCTGCACATAGAGGTGATAATGCCTGTAGAATAGCATATATGATTTCATCATCAAAATAGTTCATGTAGGCGTTCATAGTATATATTCCCCGGATAGAAAGTCAGAAAGAGAGTTATCAATTCCTTTTTTATATTGTATTTCAAAATCAAAAGGGGGTAATTGAGCTTGCCACCTTGCAAATATCATCTTTGAAGCATCATGTTTAAAATCTTTATCAAACATATATTTAACAGATTGTGCATTAGTTTTTATTAAAAACTTTTGATTATATAAATCATCGTGAAATTTTAAAACACATTTAACGATAATCAGCATTTCATGAACCACAGTAGCATATTTCTTCTGGGCTTCTGTCCATTTTCCTGAGTGAAATCTTATTAAATATTCACACTTATCATGCAGATTAATCTATTTTAGGATACCACCAAAACCAATATTAGAAGCATCTGTTTCAATAATTTTTTGCCAATTAGGATTAACAAGAGTTAAGCATGGAAGAGCTTTAACCTTTTGCTTAACTTGTTGGACTAAAGAAGTGTGTTTATCAGTCCAAGTACCTTTATAATCCTTTTTTAGCCTTTCATATAAAGGGTCTAAATCACGAGATAAGTTTTTATAGAAGGGAGAAATATAATTTAAGCTACCCAGAAATCTCTGGAGTTGAGTCCTGTCAGTTATAACATCATAAAATTTTGAAGCGAAATCAATAGCTCGTTGAATAGGAGTTATTTTTCCGTGACAAATATTATGTCCTAAAAATCTTACTTCAGTTTGAAATAAGCTCATTTTTTGTTTTAATATTACCAAATCATTTTGTATCACAATTTTCTTGAAGATTTCCAAGTGTTTTGACATGCAATTCAAATGTTTTGGAAAATACCAAAATATCATCTATGTAGACAATAATAAAATCCATATAAGGATTGAAAATATCATTCATGATTTTCTGAAATTCAAAAGGGGCATTTTTTAAATCAAAAGGCATAACATTCTATTCATACTGTCCAAATAGGACATTGAAAGCAGTTCTATAAGTATGCTCTTTGAAAATTTGTATTTGTCAATATCCTGATTTTGAAAATATATTGACATGATATAATCTCGAGAGTAAATCCTTTTTATTGGGAATGAGATACCTAATCCATTTTAAATGTTTATTTAAGGGCTTATAATTTATTACCAATCAGGGACTCCTCGCTCCTTTTCAGCTGCATTATTAACATAAAAGGCAGTACAAGACCAAGGAGATTTAGAGGATTTTATCAATCCCTTTTGTAAAAGATTATCAATTTTTTTTGCAGAATTCAACTAATTTGGCATTCATTTGACAAGGTCGAGATTTTGTAGGAATATTATCCTCAAAAAAATTATCTTCATATGGAAGAGTGACAATATGCCTTTTTCTATTCCAAAAGGCATTCAAATGTTCGACATAAATATCAATTGCCATTTGTTCAGAAATCAGTTTAATTTTTTCTTGTATTTTAGCAGATTTCATTATATCAGCAATGTTCATGCTAAATATCTCAAGTTGTAAAGACTAAATATGCTTTTCTTTCATATCAACCAAAGCATTTATATCACGAGTAATAGATTTAGTAATAAAGAAAAATATTATTTCTTTGCTGTTATAACTGGCTTTAAAACCCTTTTCATCTAACCATATGTATGGATAAAGAGTAGTAGTACAAGGAATACCAAGTATAATTGGAGGGTTTAACTAATTTTTTTACCAAAAAAAGTGTGGTATACACACTTTACTTTGACATATATGAACGTTAGCAAGTTTATACTCTATATCAAGAGCATCACCAGAAGCAGATCTAACTGTATGAGTAGGCCAAGAAATGAATCATTCTTTTTATCAAGATTTTTGAGTAAATAAGAGTTTTCAATAGCAATACCTTTTCCTTTATCGTGTTGTTTTTTTGAAGAAACTTCTTCTTCTAAATGAGAAATTCTATGGTCATTTAAAATCTGATTTTGCTTAAGAGATTTAATCTCCTTTTTTAAGTTTTTAACTTCTATTTTCAAATCATCCAAAGTAGTTTCTCTACTTCCTTCAGCTCGTTTTTCCATTTGTCGATAGACTTCTGTAATAGTATAGGGCTGATTATATTTGAAAGTGTCCTTTTGATTATGGAAATCATTTCTAGAAGTAAAAGATTTTGGCTTAGAAATTATAGCCATTTTTCAAAATCTTATCACGAAGTTTCTCATCCGTGATATCTTTTAATAATTCTATTATATTATTAGAAGTAATATTACTCATATTTAAATCTTCAAATTGGGATTGCAATTTATAAAATGCATCATTACAAGTACATGTATCACCTTCACAGTCAAGACAATCAATTTCATTCTTGTTTTCATTATCAGAAAATTCAAGTAAATCAATTTCTTCAGAATTAGTTTTAGTTTTAGAAATATAATCTGACTTAGAACCAGAGATGTATAACAAATCATAGATTTGATCATGCATAGTATCATCAAGATTCAGAGATTTAAGCTTTTCAAGCTTACAATTAGAGGCAATATGCCCAAAATTACCATATCTATAATACTTAATTTTAGCTAGGTCTCTCTTAGATCTGTTTTTAACAAATCTAGTCGATTTTCGTCGGGCCTTTCTAGTATCTCTTTCTTCTTTGGATCTATATTTAGATCTCCTTTTCCTATAAGGACGGTCGAAATATTTTCTATGTCTATGATATTTAGACTTCTTTTTCCTATAAGGAAAGGGTTCTTTCATCCTGAATTGGGCACAAAAATCTCCTAATTGAGCTATTTCTTTCATCTGCTCCATCTTAATTTGTCTGGACAACTTAAGATCATTATAAAGGTTTAACCCTTCCTGAGTACATATTCCTATCGTTTTACCATAGGTAAATGTTTCCTATTTAATTACCTCAGATGATCCTCGCATAGCTTTTCTAACTCTTTCAGCGAAGAGAGGGGGAAGACTGTCTATAAACCATTGTTTTCAAAACCCATATTTGATTTCTGGTAATTCCATAACTCTACTTAAGAAGGTGTCTTTATACCACCTAAATTCTCCTAGATGTTTACATCTAAGTCCATTTAAGAGAGTTCGAATAGTCTCATACTGGTTGGTAAATCTACCACTAAAATGTTCTAGAATGTAGATGACTAAGGTATACACAGCATTCTGTCTATTGATGGCTAAACCGAAGCCTAAGTTATCAATGGTAGCTTCAGATTCTACCGCATTAATAATGTAGCTCGTTGTTCTAACGTGAGAAAATTATCCCACCATCCACGGAGTTGACCTGTAAAACCTGCTGCAATCATTCTAGCAATACATTTATCATTATCTCTACTAGTACCATCTTTATTAGTACCAGTATTTTTAGCAATAGTAGCCTACATCAACATACAATGAATAAGAATCGTTAATTGACGATCTGTTAGTCCATCTAGGTTCCATTCATAAATTTCAGAACCACTATACGAAGTATTAGTTAAATTCTAATAACGTTCTTCAACCAAAACATCTTGTGGTGTTAGACATGGATAGTAAAAAGTTTGCATTCGTGGCTTATCGCCATAATTCTGTCATTTTATAGAACTTTTCATCTTATTAAGCTTAGAGTAAGTGTGATTTTTAACACTTTGAAAATCTGGTAACTGCTCAATTTTATCGGCAAAATCATTTGAAAAATTTATTGGTTTAGCACTAAAGGCTTGAATCTTATCCACAAGTATTTCAAAAGCATCAACATCAATGGTTGGAGTTTGAAATCTAAACTTGGGGATATGAGGAGAAGGTTAAATATTTGCTTTTACTTTTGGTACCTCCTTTTGAGTTTTCGAAGTGGAAGCCTCAACAAAGGTGACCATAGCTTTGCTAGTACTAGCTTCTTCCTTATCTTTTCCCATTTCTCTTATTAAGAGAATTAATTTATCAACCTTTTCATATAGAGAACTGATCTATTCTCCTAAAATTTTTACATAAAAATTTTGGTAATTGTTTTGAGAAATCAATTTATTAATTTCTTCGATAGTTACTTGAGCAATATTATTGTCAATTAATTTTTGAAAAGCAGTGAATATGATTGCCATATTATTTGATAGAATAAAAGGCAATTGAGGAGGATAAATTTGGGTGATGGTTTGACCTTCTGCCCCCTTATAAGTTCTTTCTAAAACATTAATGTATAATGACATATACGTGATTATAAATCATGGTACAAAATAAATAATTTGGTTATGCAAGGCACAAGTTTCATAAAATTCTTGCGAAATATTATGTAATTCATTTTGACTATAAGTCTTAAAAAACCAAGTTCTAAATTGGTTCCACTTATTACTAAAAAATTCATTTTGAATCTGTCTTCTTGCCAGAGACCCTAGACTAAAATTGATTTGGACTGGGATCATTTAAACATCGTTGGGGTTAAAATCTATTTCTGAAGCAGTCGGAATATCTTTATCAGAAATATTGTTAGCATCTTGAACAATATTATTTTTCGGATTAACTTTAAGTTTAGAAACATATTTAGCAGTATCATGCATTTTACTAACTGAATCTGTATCCAGAGTATGCAAAGAAACTGGTCGGCTTCTTGCAGGGCCATATAATGGCTCAATAGGTGAAATATGATGAATTGCAGGTAACAATCTATTATGAGCAAAAGAGTGTCTACACTGATCAGCTTCTTGCAGGGCCATATAATGGCTCAACAGGTGAAATACGATAAATTGTAGGTAACAATCTATTATGAACAAAAGAGTGTCTACTATCAACAAGTGATATACTATCAAATTGGATGAAAATTTTTCCATCCGAAGTTTGAGTAATATGAAAAAATTCATTTCGTGTTAAATTATCAGTTATTTGATTTGAAGATATGGCGGCGTTTAACATCCATTTAGTTGGAAAATTAATTTCGTCCCACCTAATTTGTCTTCTAGTGGTGACTTTAGATTTTCCATAACTCTACTTAAGAAGGTGTCTTTATACGAAAATTAATTTCGTCCCACCTAATTTGTCTTCTAGTGGTGACTTTAGATTTAGAAAAATTAGTTTCAATCAAAATAGTTTGATTTGAGGAAGTGTTAATTAATTTACACTTAGGGTTTATTGTTATTATTATTGTTATTATTATTATTATTATTATTATTATTATTATTATTATTATTATTATTATTAATTAATTAATTAATTGGGCCAGAGGCCCATTTTATTTATAACATCAAACAATCAGCAACATTCGGTTCGGCCAAGGCCCAGTAAATAATGATCCAATTTTAAGTCGGTGGTACCGACTTATATTGGAATGCCAAAAGATAAACGGGGATTTAGGGAAACAAAACAAGTAACCCTAGTTACTTTCCTAATCCTCTCTTTTGACAAAGCTCCGCCGCATTTCATGCTTTCTTGGGCTCCATCTTCCACTTATGTCTTCCTTTACTTCTAGTTTTTTCATGAAAATAGAAGAAACTTTTTGATTTATTGATCAGCTAACCTGATATAGTCTTATAATTCCTCAACACCTTATCATTTTGATGACAGAAACTCTATCTTCTAAGCAAAAAATAATTATATCATCAACATAGGAAAGATGATTAATCTCTGGACTCCACTTTGGCATCCCATATCCTTTTAACTCCTTATCTCTATGTAGGCTATTCAAATCTCTCGACAATACTTCAGCAGCTATTATGAATAGAGTTGCAAATAAGGGATCCCCCTACTTGAGTCCTCTTGAAGATTGGAAAAAACCAAAAGACTGTCTATTAACTAGTACAGAACATCAATTGTTGGACACTAGTCTCCATACCATGTCTATCAAAACCTCTGAGAAACCAAAAATTTCTCATGACTTTTGTCAAGTATACCCAAGAGACTTTATCATATGCCTTTGTCATATCCAGTTTGACCATTAAATTGACCAGTCTATTCTTTCGATTTATATCTCTAATTATTTCCTGAGCCAATAGGACATTCTCTATAATGCTCCTACCCTTCACAAATCCCAACTGATTTGGGGAGATTATTTTAGGCAATGCCATCAACATCCTCCTATTCAATACTCTTAAGATAATTTTATTCAGGAAGCAACTAAGACTAATCGGCCTTAGGTCTGAGAATGACTTTGGAACCTCTTTTTTGGTGATTAGCACCAGGTTGGTGTGGGTAACTGATCTGGACAATTCATACCCACAGAAAAATGCTCAACTGCTCTCCACATATCATTTGCCACTATATCCCAGCATTTCTGGAAGAATTTTTTTGTGAAACTATCAGGCCAGTTGCACTTCCTCCACTAAGCTCTCAAACCGCTTTCTTTACTTCATCTACTTCAGGCATCCTCCCCATTGCCTTGTTTCCCTCTTCTGTTATCAGTTTAGGGATATAGTCAAGCATATCTTAATCCTGATTGTTGCTTTCCTCTCTGAATTGGGCCTGGAAAAGTTCCACTACCCTAAGTCTATATCAGCTGTATTCTGAACTGGCAAACCCTATTTATTTATAATCCCCCTCAAAAATAATTTCTTTCTTCTCCCCTGGATATATGCATAGAAAAACTTGGTATTTCGATCCCCAAGCTTAAACTACTGCATCCCCAATTTTGCTTCCATAATTCCTCTTCCAGCTTCAAAATTCTCCTTAGCTCCGCTTCAGCCTAATACAATTGGGCCCTGTTTTCAGAAGTAGGGTCCAATTCAAATTGTTTTTCGTTAGCACCTAGAATGTCCTCCATGGTGGCTTTTTTGACAAAAATATTGCCATATTCTTTTTTACTCCACTTTCTCAGCCCTCTCTTCACACTCTTCAATTTTGCATGTAATTCCAAAAAAGGATCACCCACAAAATCCATTTTCCACCAATTTCTTACTACTGAGCAGAAATCAGTGTGATTACACCAGAAATTTTGAAACCTGAATGCCTTGATAATATTATCCTCCTGTGTTTTGCATACAACATACAAAGGTGCGTGGTCCGAATTATCTCTGACTAAATATTCAACCTCTATACAAGGAAATTTTTTAGGAAGTCAGAGTTTACCAGGATTTGATCTAGCCTCTTAAGAATGCAATGCTCATTAATTCTTCCATTCCACCATGTGAAGTTACTCCCACTAAAATTTTTTATCAAAGCACAATTATTTATACATTGGGCAAAGTCCACTTCTTCTTGCTGGGTAAAGGTTAATCCCCCCCATCTTTTCTTTCTCATGTAGAATTACATTGAAGTCACTACCCATAATCCAAGGACAATTGAATGTATCCACATCCTCAAGCTCCTCCCGTAGCTCAAGCCTTTCCAGGACAGTGTATCTCGCATATACTGCAGTTATAAAAAAAGTATGATTATGGTGAGTAAACTTCATTGTTACTTGTTGAAGAGAATCCCTAATCATGGTACTCTCCTATTCATTTCTCCAGAACAACCATATTTCCTCGGATCTATTTACCATTGCATAGTCAAAACCTATGATTCTTTTGTATTGTTCTCTTGCCCCAGGTTCCTGGAATGGTTCCATGAGAGCAATAAAAGAATAGTGATGTCTTCTGTAGAAGTCTGTCAATCTTCCAAAAGCATTTTGAGTATTTACAGCTCTAATATTCCAAAAAAATAACTGTGTTAATCATTAATCACAACTAACTGTCTTCCCAACCCTGCTCCTTGTCGTCACTTGAAGTGGCACTTTCGATTTCCCTTTCTTTGTCTTGAGACTATTGGTATGTCAGGGAGATAAGTCCCCCGCATTACTCACGTGCTGAATATTATACTCTATCTCATCACCCTCCTCTGAATTTGTGATGTATTATCGATTCTCATCATCCTCCTCCTCCTCCTCCATATCAGTCACAACATCCTTCTTATTGAGTGTTCTCCCTTCTATATTGTCCTTCTCCTTGGCTGAAGTCTGGACCTGCATCTGACTTCCTCTAGATTTGGATTCATTGGAGACACTAGCTACTGATTGGGGATCCTCCTGTCCACCCTTTGCATTTATTTATGCTATTTGTGATTCACTCTTTGTGTTAGCAATCGAGCTGCTTTGATTACCTTCTAGGTTTCCTGGTTCATCCCTTTGTGTGCCCTTTTTGTCTATTGTAATTGGTTCTTTAGTTGCACTTACTCTATCTGTGGTTGCTTCTTCCTTATTCTTATCCTGTTTCTTGAAAGTCCCTTCTACCCACACTTTTATAGATTTTGGATCTTTTTGTTGTACTTGATCTTTGCCTTGTTAACCTTTGTCTCCTTCTTCCATCAATGCACCAACCTTGATTTTGGTAGCCACGTTCCCTTGCAGCGGCTGAGGATTCCTCCACTTCTCTTGTTGTTTTCTTCCCCCTGGTCTTCTTCTTGGCCTAATAAATCCTTCATCCCTCGAATTCACTTCCTCCACTTGTGTCTTGCCCATGTATCCACCTTATCTTCCTCTTTAGTCTTTTTCTCCACCTTATCTTGCTTGTCCTTGTATGATTCCGAGTGTTTAACATAACACTGATCCTCATTGTGCCCTTAAATCATACAAGTTTTGCAATATTTTAGAACGTAATCATAGAAAATATGAATCCATTTTTCCATGTAGTCATCCCCTCTATTTTTAAGACATATCTTTATCCTTTTTGGGAATTCCTTGAGCAGATCAACTTCAACCTTTACCCTCGCACAACTAAGCCTTATCTAGATCCACCTGAAGTGGCTTACCAACAGCAATAACTTGTGAGAATAATGCATCTTCCCCAAAGAAATTGGGAGGCAGAGCAGGAAAGGAGATTCATGCTATTGTTGTGGACGTCTCCTCTTCCGAATTAAACAGTGGATACTATTTAAGGATTCTTATAGGATATGTCCTGTTCTTAGCAGTGATGTTAAAGGTAGGTTTTGATAGGAGATGGACATAATCTTCCAGTAGAGTAGCCCTAATAAAAATGTGTCTGTTACTGAGTAAGCCTATCTTACAATCTCCCTTCAATTCACAATACTTTGGAATCAATTATCGCAAATCTGTGCTCTCTGGCCAACCATACGAAAATTTTCTAATAACAGCATACTGGAGATTTTCGTTTACTACCATCTGGTCCACTTCCAATTTTTCTGACCGGACAATGGGTTCCCTATGAAGGTAAGAGATAGCTTTCCCGGGGATCTTTTTTGTGAGAAACTTTGCTGGTTTCAAAAGGCTCGCATAGCTTTCCCGAGGATCTTTTTTGTGAGAAACTTTGCTGGTTTCAAAAGGCTCACATATGACACTGGAGGTTGACCAGCCCCTAAAGCTCAAGCCTTTCCAGGACAGTGTATCTCGCATATACTGCAGTTATAAAAAAAGTATGATTATGGTGAGTAAACTTCATTGTTACTCATGGGCTAGTCAACGACCGGAATAGACCATGGGACTACGTGCTAACATATAATATGGCGACGATGGCAATAGTAGGGTTTAGAGAGCATTTTTTTACTATAATTTATTTTTCATTTTTAGTCTTTTTTCTTTTTTTTTCTTCTCAGAACTATTATCTATTTTTTTAATCTTATTTTTTTCTTTAAGAAGAACGAATAAAAATTTTAAGGATTTTTGCGTGAATAAATTAAACCTCACTTCTCAAATAACAACATACACAGTGAAATTTTGTAAAGTAAAATTTAGGAAGTGTAAAGTGTACTCAAACCTTACTATTGCCTCATGGAGATAAAAAATTTATTTTTGAACGACCCTCGGATCTAATATATCCCCTGTAGGTAAAAACAAATAATAGATATACAATAACAACTAAAACGAATGGAAATGTCAATCTTATTGAAAAGATAATAAAAGCAGCAAAATAATCGAAGAGCAACAACAACACAACTATAATAGTATGACCAGTTTTGTGATAAGTCTAAAATCATCACAAGGTAAGTCAATATTCTACCCCTACTAAAGCTTCTACCTTAATACACGACTCCACTCTTTTCTCTCTAAGATCATGTATTCAGTAATATGAAGTTGTGTCATATCCTTTCTAGTCACCTAGTAACACTCGGTGAAAAGACTAAAATACCCCTAGAATTAATCTTATGCATAACACGTATTCCCATGCTCTATTTTCAAATCCAAGACCGAATTTGCGATCAGTGCGAAAAACAGAGTCAAAAAATGGTCTCGACTCAATTTTAACACAAACAAGTTAAATTAATTCTTTTCCAAAAAAATCATAAAATAGTGAGTTTTCCGCACCCCTTTCACGATGCGCTAGGGATGCATAATCACACTTGTTTCTTTTCCAAAATTTCTATGAAATCTAAGAATTTGTGAAAACTAGTCATTTTACACTGGTGCGCAATGCACACCAGTACAAAAATGTGGTGTTTCTTTTTTTTTAATTGGGAAGGGTAGTTTCGACCTTTTCCATACCCCATAATTCTAAATTAATCAATTTTAAGTCAAAATTTAAGCCCTAAACACTTACTTTACACCTTCATTCTCTAAAAAACGCTCTCAAGAAACTCACGCTTAAGAAAATCAAGATCGTAGTAGGGCTCAAGAATTCTTTACAATTCTTCAAAAATTCTTTTCCTAGGTATGTGAGGCCACTCTAAAACTATTTTTGAGAATATTTTAGAAAATATAACTTAGTTTTCATCCAAGAAGTTTCAAGCACTAGTTAAGGTTAACTTCATGTAATTTCTGTGAAGTTTAGTAAATTTTCAATTTTTACTTATAGATTCTTGCTAAAGTATAATGATTTTTGATGCTTTATTGTTGTATATATTATTGAAACCAAGATTTATAGTTAAGAAGGGCTTCTTGTAAATTTCATGTGGGTCTCATGAACATCCATAAAGCCTATAGCTTTGAGATAAATTAAATAATCATTTTCTCGAACTATTTTTGCATGTTAGCTGAGTAAACTATACGTTTGAGAATATTCGAGAGGATATTAGTTTTCAGTCAAGTTAAAGAATTCAGTTGAAAAGCTAAGTAGTAAGTTTGGCTAAGTCCCCCAGAGATCAGGATGCAGGATAGGGAAGAGTTTAGGAGCAAGAGGGCTAAGATATCAGGCCAGGAGACAAGTAAGAGGAATCTTTAAGTATGAGCTATATAAAAGTGTTTTCGGAGTAGCATTGAGCACTAATATGAGTGAGAGTAGAATTAATTACTTGAACTCATAAACTATATATCCAACATAGGATAGGATTGTACCAAGGTACATTCTTTATTAGCCACTGACATGATCCAGTTTTGGGATAGATCCACTCCTCTAGTTCTTCGTTCCTTACCCCGAGAAACTATGGAATGACTCTAGCAGCGTAGGAAAGACGCTGTATCACCATGAAGCTCATAGTGGTAGTTGTTGGTTAGAGAAACTCCCCAAGATAAGAAGATATGTTTTACTTACAAGTTTTTAGCATGTTAATTTCAGCATATAAAGTATCTATTATTATTGTTATTTCATTATGAATTATGTTGATGTCTTTTTGAGAAATATTATGTTATTATGAGTTACTATTTTGGCTATTTATCATCCGAAAAGAGGAAAAAATGGAGTCTTTGTCTAAAGAAATGCGTTGAGATACCGTACATTCCATATACTGACGTCCTTAGGACCTGCATCATTTTATGATGCAAACGCAGGTGACAGAGTTTCTCAGTAGCTGCATCGTTGAGAACTAGACAGCTTCCAGTCAATTGGTGAGGCCTCTTCTCAGTCAGAGGCTCTTAAGTTATTTATGTTTATTTTAGCACTTATTTTAGTTCTGGCTACTTGGGGCCTATCCCAGTAGTCCTTTCAGACAACTTTAGTAGAGGTTCCATAGACTACGTGTTAGTATTCTAGTTCTAGTTTATTCAGTTATTGCTTGTGAACTTTTAAACTCAGTTTATACCGATAATTCTTGTTTAGCTTGTTACTTTTACAACCTTTCCACTATTTTTTAAGTCTTTCGCTGAGTAAGTATCCAGGCCAAGTAGTTCGCTTGAGACCAGAAATGGTTTCTGAGTGTCGGTCACGTCCAGGGTGTAGGCTCGGGTCAGGACAAACTTGGTATCAGACCACAGAGTTCAAGAGTCCTAGGGAGTCTATGGAATCGTGTCTGGTAGAGTTCGTATTATGGGTGTAAAGTGCGCCACACCTATAATGGGGAGGATATGGGACATTAGGAAGTGACATAATTAATTGTGACCCCTTGTCTCGTGCTTCAGAGTATATCTCTTTAAAGTCCCTTATAACTTATGCGTTCACGCCGTGTCTTTCAGATCATGCCTTCTCACAGAGCTAACGAACTAGTAAGGGGCAGAGGGCGCCCAACCAGGAGAAATGCAAACCAGCCTGGTCGAATTCCTCGAAACCTAGAGGTCCAGCTGTGCCTGTGGAACAACCATAACAAGCAGATATCTCCAACGCTGAACTTCGCTAGGTCATCCAGACTTTGGCTCAAGCGGTCACTATACAAGGAGATCACCAGGGAGATGACAAAAATGATGGGTCGGATACCGCCAGAGCTAGGGAGTTTCTAAGGATGAACCCACCAGAGTTCACGGGGTCCAATGTGAAGGAGGATCTTGAGAACTTCATTGAGGAGCTCCATAAGGTGTTTCGAGTTATGCGTATAGGTGATGCTGAGCATGTTGAGTTGGCTGCTTACCAGCTCAAGAGGATAGCTAGACTCTGGTTTGATCAGTGGAAAGGAAACAAGGCAGATAGGGCGCTAACAGTGAGTTGGGCGGTGTTTGAGAAGTATTTTTTGGGATAGTACTTTCCTAGAGAGATGAGGCACGCTAAGGTAAGGGAATATTTGAATCTAAAGCAGGAGAATATGAGTGTATGGGAGTACAACCTCAAGTTTACTCAGCTGTCCCGTTATGCTCTAGCTATGGTGGCAGACATGCGTACTAGGATGGATCTTTTTGTGTCAGGGCTCTCTCGAATGACTAAGAGAGAGGGCAGGAACGCGATGCTAATTGGGGATAAGATATAGCTCAGTTGATGACATATGTGCAGCAGGTAGAGGAGGAGAAGATGCAGGATAGGGAAGAGTTTAGGAGCAAGAGGGCTAAGATATCAGGCCAGGAGACAAGTAAGAGGGGGGCTGGAGGTGGAAATCACTTATCTTGTTAGCCTAAGACAACCAGACCAGAACCTTCATCCGCTAGTGCACCTGCACCAAGAGTCAGGAATGTGCAAGGATCATAGCATCGCAGGTTTTCGGGTAGCCAGTCACAGGGTAGCGTAGCTCAAGGGGCAAATCGTTATCCTACTTGTGGTAAGTGTGGTAGGTCTTATCTTGGAAGTGCCTTATGGGCACAAATTATTGTTTCAAATGTGGTCAGGTGGGGTACTTCTTAAAGGATTGCCCTATGGGAAGCAGAATATGAGAGATAACATATCACAGACAGTTTCTTCAACACCGCCGAGTAAGCCACCTCATAGGGGCACTACAACATGAATAAACGGGGGCACAAACCGCTTGTATACCATATGCACCAGATAGGAGCTGGAGAACTCATCAGATGTGGTTATGGGTATGCTCTAAATCTTTACTTATGATGGCTATACATTATTAGACCCAGGAGCCACATTGTCTTTTGTAACCTCATATGTAGCTGTAAAGTTTGGGGTCAATCCAGAATGTCTTCTTAAGCATTTCCATGTTTCTACTCCTACTGGAGAGTCTATTTTAGCCCAAAGAATCTATAGGGGCTGTCCAATCTCAGTTTATCATAAGACTATTGTAGCTGATTTGGTGGTGTTAGACATGGTAGATTCTGATGTCATCCTAGGTATGAATTGACTTCATGATGGGTATGCCTCCATAGATTGCAGAACCAGGGTGGTCAAATTTCAATTTCCTAATGAACCAGTCCTAGAGTAGAGGGGTAGCTTAGCTTTTCCTAAGAGACAGTTTGTCTCATATCTTAAGGCCAAAAAGTTAATTTCCAAAGGGTATATATACCAGATAGTCAGAGTTCAGGATTCTTATGCCGAGGCACCATCTCTTCAGTTTATCCCCATTGTGAATGAGTTCCTAGAAGTTTTTCCTGAGGATCTTCCCGGAGTCCCTCCTAATAGGGAGATAGACTTTGGGATAGATACTCTTCCAGATACTCAACCCATATCCATCCTTCCAAACCGTATGGCTCCTTCGGAGCTAAAAGAGTTAAAGTTACAGCTAAAAGATCTCTTAGATAAGGGTTTTATTAGACCAAGCATCTCACCTTGGGGTACTCTAGTCCTATTGATGTGTAAAAAGGATGGTTCTCTACGAATGTGCATAGATTACAGTCAGTTGAAAAGGTCACCATTAAGAACATGTATCCTCTTCCCTAAATTGATGACTTATTCGATCAACTTCAGGTGCTACCTAGTTTTCGAAAATAGATCTCAAATCTAGGTATCATGAGCTTAAAATGAGAGAGAGAGATATCCCTAAGATAGCTTTCAAAACCCGCTATAGTCATTATGAGTTTTTGGTTATGTCCTTCGAACTGACGAATGCACCAACAACTTTCATGGATCTTATGAATAGGGTGTTGAGGCCTTCTAGATATGTTTGTTATTATGTTCATAGATGATATCCTAATCTATTCCCGTATAAGGAGGAGCATGCATGCCATCTTAGAATTATCCTTCAGACCCTTAAGGATCAACAACTATACGCCAAGTTTTCTAAGTGTGAGTTCTGGTTGGCATCTGTGGCATTTTTGGGGGCATATTGTGTCTGGTGAAGGTATCCAAGTTGATTCCCAAAAGATTGAGGCAGTAAAGAATTGGTCAAGGCCTACAACTCCTATAGAGATAAGGAGTTTCTTAGGCTTGGCAGGTTACTATAGGCGGTTTGTAGAAGAGTTTTCTTCTATCTCAGCTCCCTTAACTAAGCTAACTCAGAAGAAGACTAAGTTCGAATAGTCAGAAGCTTGTGAGAAGAGTTTCCAATAGTTAAAGACTAGACTAACCACAACCTCAATCTTATCCCTACTGGAGGGAGTTGATAACTTCATGGTATATTGTGATGCTCCAGAGTTTGCTTGGGATGTGTATTAATGCAGAGAGGTAAGATGATAGCATATGCCTCCAGACAACTTAAGATTCATGAAAAGAATTACCCAACTCATGATCTTGAGCTTGCTGCAATGGTATTTTCTCTAAAGATCTAGAGACATTATCTATATGGTGCGCACGTGGATGTATTCACGGACCACAAGAGCTTATAGTATGTATTTGGCCAGAAGGAGCTGAATTTGAGGCAGAAGAGATGCTTGGAGCTGCTGAAAGACTATGATATGAGTATCCTCTATCACCCAGATAAAGCTAATGTAGTTTCTGATGCTCTTAGCAGGGTGACCATGGGGAGTACAACTCACATTGAGGATGAAAGAAAGAGTTAGCTAAGGAGATTCACAGACTAGCCCATTTGGGGGTGCAAATTGAAGATTCTGATGAAGGTGGGGCCATTATAAAAAATGGGTCAGAGTCATCCTTAGTGGTAGAAGTGAAAGAAAAACAAGATAGGGATCCCATCCTTCTCTAATTGAAAGAAGATGTTCAGAAGCAGAAAGTATTAGTGTTCTCAAAAGGGGAGATGGTGTCCTGAGATACCAAGGCAAGTTGTGTGTGCCAAATGTTGACGTTCTTAGAGATAGTAGTGTTCTCAAAAAGGGGAGATGGTGTCCTAAGATACCAAGGCAGATTGTGTGCCAAGTGTTGATGGCCTTAGAGATAGAATCTTGGCTGAGGCTCATAATTCCAGATATTTTATCCACCCTGGTGCAACAAAGATGTATAGAGGTTTGTGAGAAGTCTATTGGTAGAGTGGTATGAAGAAGGACATTGCAGATTTTATGTCTAGATGCCCAAATTGCCAGCAGTTTAAGGTAGAACACCAAAGGCCTTATGGTGTAGCCTAAATCATAGAGATTCCAGAATGAAAATAGGAGATGATTAACATGGACTTCATAACAGGCTTACCTCAATCCCGTAGACATCATGATTTGATATAGGTCATAGTAGATAGAATGACCAAGTCATCTCACTTTCTACCTGTCAAGACGACTGATACAACTGAGGATTATGCCAGACTTTATCTTAAGAAGATTGTTAGGTTGCATGGGTCCCTGTATCCATTATTTCAGACAGAGGAACCTAGTTTACAACACAGTTTTGGAAGTCCTTTTAGAAAGGACTTGGTACGAAGGTGAATCTTAGTACAACTTTCCATTCGCAGATAGACGGGCAAGCAGAGAGAACTATACTGACCTTGGAAGACATGTTGAAGATATATGTGATAGACTTTAAAGGTAACTGGGGATGATCATTTTCCCTTGATTGATATCTCTAATAATAATAGCTTTTAGGCCAGTATACAGATGGCACCGTATGAGGCCCTTTACGAGAGAAGGTGTAGATCACCCATTGGATGGTTTGAAGTTGGTGAGGCAGGGTTGATAGGACTTGATCTAGTCCATCAGGCTATGGAGAAGGTGAAGGTCATCTAAGAAAGGCTAAAGACAGCCAGAGTCGGCAAAAGTCTTACACTAATGTTAGGAGGAGAGATTTGGAATTTGAGATAGGTGATTCGGCTCAAGACAGCTTAGAGTCAATAAAAGTCTTACGCGGATGTTAGAAGGAGAGACTTGGAGTTTAAGGTAGGTGATTGGGTGTACCTGAAGGCATCTCCAATGAAGGGAGTCAAGAGATTCGAAAAAAGGGGAAGCTTAGCCCACAATATATTGGGCCTTACCAAATCCTGAGGAGAATGGATAGCATTGCTTATGAGCTAGAGTTACCAACAGAATCAAGTGCTATACATCCGGTATTTCATATTTCCATGCTTAAGAAATGCTTGGGAGATCCCTCTCTAGTTGTCCCGGTTGAAAGTGTTGGAATTAAGGACAATTTGTCATATGAAGAGATTTTGATGCAAATATTAGATTGGCAAGTTCGTAAATTGAGAACCAAGAAGATTGCTTTGGTGAAGGTTTTGTGGAGGAATATATTCGTTGAGGAGACTACATGGGAGGCAGACGAAGATATAAAGGCCAAGTATTTACATATGTTCGTTAGCCTAGATGAGGACCTTGAAGGTAAACTTCCATAAACTATCTTGGGGATTTATGTTTGATAAGTTTGAAAATCTTGTGATTTAAGCTAGCTTTTGTTCATATCGTTATCATTTGAAGACGAATGATCCCAAGGGGGAGATATTGTAACACCTGATGAAAAGACTAAAATACCTCTAGAATTGATCTTGCGTGTAACACGTCTTCCCATGCCTCATTTGCAAATTCGAGATCAGATTTGCGA
>DF366700.1:4491-20320 GCA_000787875.1 Solanum virginianum
AAATCTAACATTGATTTTAGATCACAAATTTAAAAAAAAAATTATTTTTTAAAAATATCATGCTAAATTAAAAAATAACAAATAAAATGAGAGTAGTCAGCAGTAATTTCATTTCTTCTCGAAATAAACCACACTCCTATAAAGGAGAAAGCAATCCATAAGCTTCTTTCTCTCTCTAAAACACACCAAAGATAATTTGACACTCCATCTATCCCATTATTGACATTCTTTTTTTTACCTTTAAAATTCTCGTTTTTTCCTTAATGAAAGGATTCTCAACTACATAAATATCTAACATTGATTTTAGATCACAAATTTAAAAAAAATTATTTTTTTAAAATATCATGCTAAATTAAAAAATACCAAATAAAATGAGAGTAGTCAGCAGTAATTTCATTTTTTTCTCGAAATAAACCACACTCCTGTAAAGGAGAAAGCAATCGATAAGCTTCTTTCTCTCTCTAAAACATGCCAAAGATAATTTGACACTCCATCTATCCCATTATTGACATCCTTTTTTTTTTATTTGTAAAAAAAAAAGTTATTTTATTCTAATTAAAAATAATTTAATTTTAATTCTTAATAAAATAATTCTTAGTCATACAATTCAAAATATCTTTAAGCAGCTTATAGAACAATAAAAGATTGAAACTGAAATGGATGGGGCTATTATTTTCCTTAAACACAAGCCTATGTGGCACTTTCTTATTGTTAAGTGAGTCCCTCCAAATGGAGGGCCCACATGCAAGAAATTGCATTTCAAAAGAGGTGGCTGCCTAATTTCATTCAAAGATGGCAGCACAATTTATTTTGTCAAAATTGAAGGCTGTAATTTTAACAAATGAAATGGTTGGCCACCAACCCATTTCACCTAATTTCATTCAAAGATGGCAGCATAAGTTTTTTTTGTCAAAATTGAAGGCTTCTTGTTGAATTCAAAAAGGGAGGCTGCCAACATGTTCTGCCAAACTTTGATACAATTTTGTAGGTTATAAAAGGAGCTGAATGCTCCTTCATTTATAATCCACTCAATTCAAGAAAGGAGTGGTAGGGAGAAAAATAAGAGAGCCACAGAAAAAAAAGTGAATAATTTTCTTCTGTGAGGTATACCATAGACTATAAAATAAAATAGCTTGTGCGGGAAAAATTTGAGTATGTGCTTAGAAAATATTTTTTTCTAAAAGAAATAATGAGTTCACTATTTTTGATATTTTTCTCGGAGAATCTGCTATTTGTAATAGTAGAAGAAATTATGCACTTGTGCCTACTATTTTCTAATAGTAGAAAAAATATAATAGAAGTGTTGTTTTGTGGACGTAGCTCAAAAGTTTTGGGTGAACCACGTTAAATTTTCTGGTGTATACTTTGCTTTATTTATACCTCCTAAAATTTAATTTCTCACTCCACTGCGTGAGCCCCAACAAGTGGTATGAGAGTTTGGCCTAGGTTCAGGGCAATGGAGGTTAAGACAAGCAAAATGATCAATTTGAACGGTTCAAATTATCGTGTCTGGAGAAGCAAAATGAAGGATCGTCTCATGATTACGAAGATGCACTTGTCGGTATTCTCTACCGTCAAATCAGAAGGGATGTCCGAAGATGAGTGGGCGTTTGAGCATGAACGAGTTTGTGGTTATATTCGACACTTTGTCGATAACAACATTTACAATCATATTTGTAACGAAACTCATGTTCAAACACTGTGGAACAAGCTGGAGCAGTTGTATGCTTCAAAGACCGACAACAACAAATTTAGTATGTTGAATGAAGAAATGAGACGTAGATCTCAAGGTTCAACCTCCTTCTCAAAATCGAAAGTTCTGATTACTGAAAAGAGGGGGAGAAGTCAAGGGAAGGGTTCAAGCTCCAGAGACAAGAGTAGAGGAAAGTCAAACAAATATGCAAATGTCGAGTGCCATTACTGGAAGAAGAAAGGTCACATCAAGCTATTTTGTTGAAAATTCAAAAGTGATCGGCAAAATAACAGTGATAAGAAGGGAAAAACAAGCACTGAAGATGAACAAGGAAACCTTGTTGACGAGTTTAACATCAGTTGTGAAAGTGAGATTGTTAGTCAATTAACTCAAGAAACAAGTTGAGTAATTGAAAGCGGTGCTACCATTCATGGCACACCACACAAGAACCTCTTCTCATCTTACACACGTGAAGACTATGATGTTATAAAGATGGGAAATGAAAACTTATCAAAAGTTATTGGCAAGGGAGATGTTCTTATTATTGCGAGAGGACACAAACACTCAAAACTATATGTGATGCAAGCAAAGGTCTCTGATGTATCTATAAATGTGACGAAAAATAAAAATACTGCACATTTATGGCATAAGAGACTTTGCCATGCTGGTGAAAAAGGGATGAAAAAATTGGTGAAAGATAAAGTTCTAACTGATTTAGATCAGGTATCATTGAAGAAATGCGAAGAGTGTCTAGTTGAGAAACAGAACAAAGTCTCTTTCCATAGTTCTCCACCTTTTAGAATGGAGAATGTCTTGGATCTGATTCACTCTGAATTATGTGGTCCACTACCAATGTCACTTGGTAGAGCCAGATATTTTGTCACCTTCATTGATGACCATTCGAGGAAGACCTGGGCTTATACCATTAAGTCCAAGGACCAAGTGCTAGAAGTCTTTAAACAATTTCATGCCTCAGTTGAGAAAGAAACTGGGAAGAACATCAAGTGTATCCGCACAGATAATGGTGGAGAGTACATTGGATCATTTCATGTTTATTTCAAAAAGCATGGTATTAGACATCAAAGGATGCCTCCAAAGACACCACCGTTAAATGGTTTAGCTAAGAGGATGATTCGAATCTTGATAGAAAGAATAAGGTGCTTACTCTTTCATTCAAAGTTAGATAAATCTTTTTGGGGTGAAGCACTACTCACAATAGTGTATGTGCTAAACCGCTCACCGTGTGCTTCACTTCAATATGAAGTTTCGGAGAAAGTTTGGTCAGGCAAGAATGTTTCTTACAAACACTTACGAGTATTTGGGTGCAAAGCTTTTGTTCATGTTCCAATGGATGAAAGGCAAAAGCTTGATGTCAAAACATAATAGTGTGTGTTTATTGACTATGGTCAAGATGAATTTGGCTATAGGTTCTATGATCCAGTGCACAAGAAGCTGATTAGGAGTCGAGATGCTGTCTTTATTGAAGATCAAACTATGTGTGTTTATTGACTATGGTCAAGATGAATTTGGCTATAGGTTCTATGATCCAGTGCACAAGAAGCTGATTAGAAGTCGAGATGTTGTTTTTATTGAAGATCAAACTATTAAGGATATAAATAAAGCAAACAAAGAAGGCTTTACTCCTACAGATGATTCAACAAGCTTAAGGTTGAATTCTCTATTGAAGATCAAACTATTAAGGATATAAATAAAGCAAACAAAGAAGGCTTTACTCATACAGATGATTCAACAAGCTTAAGGTTGACTTTTCCAACAGAAGTATCGACTCAAGTTGGAGATGAGGTTCATGATGACTATCCGTAAGATGCAGATGATGAAGGTATTCCCCAGGAAGATGAACTAGAAGAAGAAAATGTTGATGGTGGTCACACTCAACCACCAATAGCTGGAGAGTCTCCAGTACCTTTAAGAAAATTTAGTAGAAATGTGCAACCCTCTACTAGGTACCCAGCTGATTAGTGGGTTACACTGACTGACGGGGGAGAACCAAAAAGCTTCAGTGAGACAATGGACGATGAAAATAAGGAAAATGGATGGAAGCCATGCAAGATGAAATGAAATCCTTATGTGAGAATAAAACATTTGATCTCATAAAGTTGCCTAATGGTAAAAGAGCGTTAAAGAATAAATGGGTGTTCAGAATCAAACATGAAGAACACAGAATCCATCCACGCTTTAAAGCAAGATTGGTCGTCAAAGGTTTTAGTCAAAAGAAGGGCATTGACTTTGATGAAATATTTTCACCTGTTGTGAAAATGACATCCATTCGTACTGTACTAGGGCTAGCTGCAAGTCTCAATTTGGAAATTAAACAAATGTATGTGAAGACTGCCTTTCTACATGGAAATCTAGAAGAAGAAATTTATATGGAACAACAAGAGGGTTTCAAAGTGAAGGGAAAAGAGGATTATGTCTGCAGATTGAAGAAAAATTTATATGGCTTGAAACAGGCACCAAGACAATGGTATAGGAAGTTTGAATCTATTATACGAGAGCAAGGCTTCAAGAAAACTACTGCAGATCAATGCGTGTTTATCAATAAATTCTCTGAAAATGATTTTGTTATCCTTCTACTCTATGTAGATGATACGGGATGAAACTTCTTCTAAAAGATGTAAGGCACATTAAATTGAGTTCTAGTATGTGCCCTTCTACTGACAAAGAGAAGGAAAAAATAGTTAGAATACCATACGCCTCAGCAGTTGGGTGTTTGATGTATGTCATGGTGTGTGCACGATCATATATTGCTCACTCGGTTGGAGTAGTGAGTCATTTCCTTTCAAACCCTGGAAAGGAACATTGGGCAGCTGTTAAATGGATTCTTAGGTATCTTAGAGGTACATCCAAAATATGCTTATGTTTTGGAGAGGCAGAACCTTTGTTAGTTGGATACACAGATGCAGATTTAGCTAGCAATGTTGACTCAAGAAAGTCTACATCAGGATACCTGATTACATTTGCATGGGGAGCTGTGTCTTGGCAGTCAAAATTTAAAAAGTGTATTGCATTGGCTTCTACAGAAGAAAAATTTATAGCAACAACAGAAGCTTGCAAAGAGTTGTTATGGATGAAGGGATTTCTTAAAGAACTTGATGTCAAACAAAACAAGTGTAATAGTCCTTCACATTTTTATTTTTTTTTTATATATATAAACATTTCTATTGCTCCACTTGGAGCTAGTGGATGTCAATTCCATTGATTTTGGCCAACAATAAATTGGCATTTACATAGTGCTAATTATTTAGTTATCATTATGAGCATAGGAACCATGCAATGTCCCTATATAAAAGGGCTGATTTTTGCTCAATTAAGAGCAAGGAAAAACACACAGTCTGAGACAATCGTGAGGGAGAAGAGAAAATAAAAAGAATTTGAGTGCTTCATAGTAATTGAAAGTTTTATTAGGTGAAGGGAGGTGGTTTATTGTGTAGGACTTCAATAATTTTATTTCTATAAATTGCCTCTATTTTTCTTTTATAATAAGATATTTTATACAAATGAATTTATTTTTTGTGTGTTTTCAAGTACTTTATTATGAGAAAATACTAATGGTTGAATAGTAAAACATGTATGTACAAGAAAATAATATTAAAACATATTTGGACCATGTTGATTCTTTGAAAATTGATGATTATTTAACACTAAAATAAGTTAGGTCTTACTCAAATCCACCTACTTTTTAAAATATTACAGAAGTACATTATTTTATACTAGTGTAGTTTCAAGATGGACATTTTTTTTATATACTAGAGTGATTTCAAGATCTAAGAAATAATTGTTTATAATTAATGGGGAAGACTTTATCTTCCCATTGGTCAAAAATAATGGCAAGAATTAAAAGTATGGTCATAGTAATAATCTATTGTAAAGTGCTAATATTATTTTATTAGAAAACTAATGTGCATATTTCATTTAACATAGTAACAAATTCCAGTAGGAAATATAAACTATGTGCGTGCCACAACTACTGGTTGGGTATCAAATTTATTTCTATATTTATCACTATCAAGTGCAATTCATAATTTTTATAAAAGATAAATAAAAGTATTAATTATGTCACCAAGAACAGTAGAAAATATGTACTTTTGGCATAACATTGAGCATAATATTGAGATAGATAATTAAGTTAAAATTTTAATACATTATATAAAATACCATTAGGTTGTTAATTAGAGGACTTGAGACTTAACTTTAGGCCTGACTAAGGCAAGTGGACTTTCTAAACTTTGTAATTTTCGTAGAATTTTCAATTTTCCTTTCTTCTATGTGAGATAGTGATTATTTATTATTGATATCAACGAGATACATATTTTTAGATATGAATGTTGTTGAGATTGTGATGGTATGGAGACTAAGTCTATTATAACATTTATGATGCTTGAATTGATAAATGAGGATAAGTGATGAGAATTTTATATTGTGAGATATACGTGTGTATATATATATATATATACTGTTGTGGTTGGAAATTATGAGAGGATTTATTTGTGAAATTCATATCATGTTTATTCATTTCAAAATGTGCATATTTGCATTGGTTTCAAGTATTGAAGTGAGTAAGAAAGAAAATATTGGGACCGAGGTCTTTACCGATCGAGATATGATGTCGAGGTTTCTGCCGGCGAATTTATGATGATATTGTGATGTCGAGGTCTTTGTCGGTATCAGATACTATGATTTGAGAGATCGGGTCGCACGCTGCGACAGACACATGGTTCATATGTGGCCCCCCATAGGTCTCGGTCTGCGAAGCAGTGAGTGTGTATCACTAGGACAGACATGCATCACGATTATTTGACATTGCATAGCATTATTACATCTCACAACATTCATTTCATCCCATAATGTTTTGATTGTTTTGATTATATGGAATACTATTGAGATTGGGTATTGTTAAATCAATTGACTTGTTTAAGTCTTTACATGATGAGATTTGATATTGCTTTAAAGAACACTTGATGAAACAACAAGTATTTGATATATCATAAAATATTCCTTATGACTTGAATGAGGGATAATGATATATTGTGTATTGTATCTTGCTGGCTAGCTGATTTTCTATGCAAGTTGTGATTGTGAAAGTAGGATGGAATGAAAGGAGTTTGTGTATTCTATTTGACTTACTTTGTTTAGTTGGTTTACTTGCGGGGGTACCGTGTGGTATTTGGTACTCACCCCTTGCTTCTACATTTTTTTGTAGGTGTGAGCCCAGACAGTGAATAATATTATCCTTGATTTTTTCGAGATTACCCAGGAGACGTAGAGAGGTAGCTATTGTCATCTGGTTGACTCTCTTGTTCCTATTTTTTTGTACTTGTTCTATTTGAGAAGAAGGACAATTTGGACTTGTATTTCTTTGATTTTTCGTATTGTTAGTGGCTTGTATGCATGACAACCAATCCTTGGGTGATATTTAAGTTATGAAAATTCTCAGTTTAAGTTATCTACTCTAGTTAATTACTTCCGCGTGAAATGTTTTATTACCCTTTAAGAAAAGACTGACTTGTTCTGGTGGGATTGAGCAAGTGCCGTCACGCCAAATTTATGGGTCGTGACAACAAGTTTGAGTTGTTTTGTGACAATCAAAGTGCTATTCATCTTTGCAAGAATGACTCCTTTCACGCAAAGTCCAAATATATCGATGTAAGATATCGTTGGATAACTGATGCATTGGAGAAGAAGCTGTTGTAACTTCAAAAGATCCATACTGATAAAAATGAATCAGATATGATGACAAAGATTCTGGCAAGAGAAAAGTTGTTGTAACTTCAAAAGATCCATACTGATGAAAATGAATCAGATATGATGACAAAGATTCTGGCAAGAGAAAAGTTCGAGTATTGTCGAACAGATACAGGAATCAGAAAGCCCTCCATTTGTCGGGAGGGGGAGATTTGTTAAGTGGGTCCCTCCAAATGGAGGGCCCATATGCAAGAAATTACATTTCAAAAGAGGTGGCCTAATTTCATTCAAAGATGGCAGCATAAGTTTTTTTGTCAAAATTGAAGGCTTCTTGTTGAATTCAAAAAGGGAGGCGGCCAACTTGTTCTGCCAAACTTTGATACAATTTTGCTGGTTATAAAAGGAGCTAAATGCTCCTTCATTTATAATCCACTCAATTCAAGAAAGGAGTGGTAGAGAGGAAAATAAGAGAGCCACAGAAAAAAAAAGTGAATAATTTTCTTCTGTGAGGTATACCATAGACTATAAAATAAAATAGTTTGTGAAGAAAATATTTGAGTGTGTGCTTAGGAAATATTTTTCCTAAAAGAAATAGTGAGTTTACTATTTTTGATATTTTTCTCGGAGAGCCTGCTATTTGTAATAGTAGAAAAAATTGTACACTTGTGCCTACTATTTATAATAGTAGAAGAAATATAATAGAAGTGTTGTTTTGTGGATGTAGCCCAAAAGTTTTGGGTGAACCACGTTAAATTTTTTGGTATATACTTTGCTTTATTTATACCTTCTAAAATTTAATTACTCACTCCGCTGCGTGGGCCCCAACACTTATTGCTGCTACGTCATCAATATATTCTTTTGGAACGAGTACGTACAAAAGCCTTCTACAACTTTGCTTCAGTTCTTGCGCTCTCAGACTTGTTTCAAGAGTCCTAAACTTGGTTGTGGCGAAGATAACTATCCTTTTATTTTACCACTCTGTTACTTGTATAAGTACCGCTTCTCCGTCCCAATTTATGTAATGTCCGTTTAAATGACAAAGAAAAACTTTTGAAATTTATGGTGCTAAGACGAGATGGGTAGATTCTTTATAAGTTTGAACAATCCGTCTTCCTTTGAGCTAACTTTTGGGGAATGAGTTAAGGAAGACCTAATTTTACATGGTATCAGAGCAGGACATTGATGATTAATAAGATGTGGACTCTGTTTTTTTTCTTAAAATTGACAACTTGTACTGTATTTTTTGTTATTCATCATTCATCTTGCAGAAAGATTTGGTAACTTATTAGGAATTCCTTTTAGATTTTTGGGCTCCTGTGCATAACTAAATTCTACTCAGTATTTCGTGGCCATCGAAGGGTTCTTCCATCTTCAAACAGAGGGGTGCTCTTTAGTACAGAGCACTTTATTTTCTTGCTTGATGGTTTTCAGGCAAGGAAATCTTTCAAATAAAAAATGAATGGTTTCTCTTAAATTGTGGTTGCAAGCTTTTTATTTTCATACTGAACTACTACTTTATGTAATTCATTTTCCCTTTTCTTCTGGTTAATTGGGAGTAAAAACAGTCTATAGAGATAGGGGTATCATCTGTTCCCCTTCCATTTTAATCTGATTATGTATTTGTGCAACAAATTCTCAATTTGGTCCAGAAAGAAGTAAACTTGTTTGTATGGTTACAGGTGGTTGTGGCGCTTGTGTTGTTCTGGTATCAAAGTATTATCCAACACTTAAAAAGGTTGAAGATTTTAGGGTGAGTTCATGCCTTACACTTCTTTGTAGTTTAAATGGTTGTTCCATACTACAAGTGAAGGCCTTGGGAACACCAGAGATGGTTTCCACTCTATTCATGAAAGATTTGCTGGTTTCCATGCTTCTCAATGCGGCTTTTGCACTCCTGGGATGTGTATGTCATTTTTCTCTGCTCTTGTCAATGCCGATTAAGGAAACAAGCCAGATCCTCCACCGGGATTCTCTAAGATTACTTCATCTGAAGCTGAAAAGGCCATAGCAGGGAACTTTTGTCGGTGCACTGGATACCGGCCCATTGTTGATGCCTGCAAGACTTTTGCTGCTGATATTGATATTGAGGATTTGGGCTCAATTCTTTCTGGAAGAAGGGAGATTCCAAGGAAATTAAAGTAAGTAATTACCTCCCTATGATCCAACCAAGAATGTTAACACTTATCCCGAGTTCTTGAAAAGTGAACTCGCCACAAATTTGGACTCCTCAAGGTACCTTTGGTACAGTCCTGTTTCTATTGAGGAGCTACCGAGCTTGTTGAACTCCAATGTGACGGAAAATAGTGCAAACTTTAAACTCGTTGTTGGTAATACCGGCACTGGTTATTATAAGGAACCTCAGAAATATGAACATTACGTTGATCTCAGGCACCTCCCTGAACTCTCTATCATCAAAAGAGATCACACAGGCATTGAAGTTGGAGCAGCTGTGACTATCTCTAGATTCATTTCATTCTTGAAAGAGGAAAGTAAAATCAATTTCGGTTCATATGGGAAGTTGGTCTCCGATAAACTGGCTTATCACATCTGCCAAACTTTGATACAATTTTGCTGGTTATAAAAGGAGCTAAATGCTCCTTCATTTATAATCCACTCAATTCAAGAAAGGAGTGGTAGAGAGGAAAATAAGAGAGCCACTCACCATTTGTTAGGAACTCTGCTAGCGAGGGAGGAAATTTGATTATGGCACAGAAGAATGGTTTTCCTTCAGATATTGCTACACTATTTCTCTGCTTTGTGCTACTGTTAGCTTGATAAATGGTCATGGACTTGAAGTTCTCACATGGGAGGAGTTATTATCGAGACCGCCACTAGACTCGAGGACTGCCCTTCTAAGTATTTCGATCCCATTTAAGAAAGATCAAAATTCTAAATTTCTGTTTGAAACATATCGAGCTGCTCCACGACCTTATGGAAATTCATTGGCTTATGTAAATGCTGCTTTCCGGGCTGATGTTTCTCGCTTCCAGAATGGTTTCCTGATAAACAATATCCGGTTGGCATTTGGTGCTTATGGCACAAAACATGCAACAAGGGCTAAAAAGGTAGAGGAATATCTAACCAGGAAAATGTTAAACGTACATGTTTTGTATGAAGCACTTAAATTGGTCAAACTAGCAGTGGTACCGGAAGATGGCACTTTGCACCCTGAGTACAGATCAAGCTTGGCTGTCAGTTATGTTTTTGAGTTTCTTCATCCCTTTTGCTGATGCTCATTCTGCTATTCCTAGTGGTTTACTCAATGGAATTAATGACATCTCGTTTGAGGAAGTTTCCAAAAGTAGTGAAGATGGTTGCATTAGTCAGGGGAGAAAACAAATACTACTATCTTCTGCGAAGCAGGTTGTGGAATCCAGTACCAAGTACTATCCTGTAGGTGAACCGATGAAGAAGGTTGGAGCTGCCATGCAAGCTGCTGGTTTGTTTCACCTTTTAATATTTTATATCATCTTGTGCTTCATACCCTTTTTACCGGCTTTGACACTAATGACTTTGAGATATAAGTAGTTGTGGACATCCTGTGCTTAATTAATGCCTAGGAGTATTACAGTGATCAAGCTTCTAGTTAATTCAGTTTTAAAAAGAGCAGTCCCGTGGACAAAGCATACCACGTTCATGCATAGATGTTTGTGAACGGTACAAATGTGGAAACTTGTCCCTTCTCAAGTCTTTTTGCTTCTTCAGGGACACTCTGCACATTCCATTTTATGATTGAGAATTATATTCCTACGTTATTCGGACTGTTAAAGTATCGTCAGATGTGTGTAGGATCCTCCAAAATTTATGCATTTTTTGAGGATCTGACATGCGTGTGGCAACTCTTTTGGAGGGTCTGAGCAACATAGTTATACTTTGTGAAATTGATAACTGATATTCAAAGTGAAAATAACTAATGAAACAACAAGTAGGGAAGGGAAAATCTATCTAGGACACGCAAAATCGAGGAACTAGTTTACTGTGTCACAGCTCGGATAAAACTGTAGTTAAATAGTGTTACGGCTGATTTGATGCCTCTGGTACAAATGGCTCATTGTTACCATTCTTTGATCTTATACATTTTTAGAAGAACTTGTATTTTGGTTGTAAATTTCCTCATCAGTCTTTCTTCCTCCCTTTTCATTTATTTTCCATTTGAGCCAGTTCTTGAGCTTTTGTTTTGAAGTTTTTATTTCTCTGAAGATGGTTCAGTATTTTTCTAGACTAGTTGTTTTTTGATCATTTATTCTCCTTTGTTGCCCTCGTTTCTAACATAAAATAGTTGGTCTTCATATTGTTCTAAATGATAACTTTGTATCTGAAAAATTCCAAACATCATATATGCTGGTTATATATAATATCATCCAGGTGAAGCTGTTTATGTAGATGACATTCCTTCACCGCCAAACTGCCTGCATGGAGCATTTATCTACGGTACGAAAGCATTAGCAGGTGTAAAGGGAATCCAGCTCAAGTCTAATCAATTAACAGATGGAGTCGCTGCCATTATTACTTCTAAAGATATCCCAAGTGGAGGGGCAAATGTAGGAGCTATGACAAAGTTTGCTCCTGAGCCCTTATTTGCAGATGATCTCGTCCGATATGCTGGTGACAGAATAGCAGTTGTGGTGAGCACCTAAAGTTTCCTTCTGCTGGAATTGTGTTCTATGAAATATTAATTTTTCATGCACTTTAATTCAGAGGAATTTTGAACTATTTTGAATGATACAGGTTGCTGACAGTCAGAGATCTGCTGATGTGGCTGCAGGAATGGCCCTAGTTGAATACGATACTGCAAATATAGATTAACCATTTTAACTGTTGAGGATGCTGTTGAAAAATCTAGCTTTATCCACATTCCGCCATTTCTATATCCAAAACAGGTCGTTGATTTCTCGAGAGGAATGGCTGAAGCTGATCACAAGATTCTCTCTGCTGAGGTACTTTCTATTTCTCTACTGTATTGGGGATATCTCTCTCTATTAGGCTTTTACATGAGATGATCACGTACTTCAACATGATATCAGAGCAGACAGATGTCCTAGGTTCTAATCTCACCACCATACATTATTTAAAAAGAATTTGACTCGTGAAAAAGAATCAAGCCTGCACATGAATGAGATGGTCACACAATTCAACATCCCAAATTTCGATTCCTGCATGATGATCTAGCATGTCTAACTGTAGATATATGCTAAAGGTTCAAATTTATTACTTATTGGATTTTTTAACAATCATTTCCAGGTGAGACTTGGTTCCGAGTACTATTTTTATATGGAGACGCAGACTGCCCTTGCAATTCCAGATGAAAACAACTGCATGGTTGTTTATACTTCAAGCCAGTGCCCTGAGACCGCACATCGTGTGATCGCCACTTGTCTTGGTGTTCCTGAACACAATATTCGTGTGATTAAAAGAAGGGTCGGAGGTGGCTTTGGGGCAAGGCAATGAAAGCAATGCCTGTGAGTATAGAGAAAATAATAATAATAATAATAATAATAATAATAATAATAATAATAATAATAATAATAAGGAATTTACAATCTACATAATTATGTTTCAGAACATTATTACATAATCTTTTATAGTGTTAGTGTGTAAAATTTTCTGACTCTTATGTCGAAGTTTATGTATGATTTTAGGTCTCCACAGCCTGTGCACTTGCAGCCTACAAATTAAGGCGACCTGTCAGGATATATGTCAACCGGAATAGTGACATGATAATGACAGGAGGAAGACACCTGACGAAAGTAACATATAGTGTAGGATTCAAGTCGAGCGGAAAGATCACAGCTCTACATCTTGATCTATTGATAAATGCTGGGGTATCAGAAGATATAAGGCCCATGATACCATTTAAGGTGATTCAAGCACTAAAGAAATATGATTGGGGGGCCTTATCTTTCGATATAAAACTATGCAAGACAAATCTTACCAGCAAATCGGCTATGCGGGCCCCTGGGGAGGTTCAAGGATCTTATATTGCCGAAGCTATAATAGAGCATGTATCGAGTTCACTGTTGATGGAGGTGGACTCGGTCAGAAATAAAAATGTTCATACATTTGAAAGCCTTAATATGTTCTATGATAACATTGTATCAGTAGGAGAATATACATTGCCTAATATCATGGATAAGTTGGCTGTGTCCTCAAGCTTTTTTCAAAGAAGCAAGATGATCGAACAGTTTAACCAGAAAAACATATGGAAGAAAAGGGGTATCTCTCGAGTGCCAACTGTGTATAGAGTCATGCAACGACCAAACCCCGGAAAAGTCAGTATTCTGCAAGACGGATCAATCGTTGTAGAGGTTGGAGGGATCGAACTTGGCCAAGGGTTATGGACAAAGGTTAAGGAGATGAATGCTTATGCTCTTAGTTCAATCGAAAGTAGTTGGTCCAAAGACCTTGTGGAGAAAGTACGAGTTATACAAGAAGACACCGTAAGCATAGTGCAAGGCGGGCTTACAGCTGGGAGCACTACCTCGGAATCAAGTTGTGAAGCTGTTAGACTTTGCTGTAATGCCTTGCTAGAAAGACTGACTCCTCTGAAGAAACAGTTGCAGGAGAAAAATGTCTCTGTTGATTGGCCAACACTGATTCTCCAGGTTTGTTTTCCCACTATAATAGCAGCTCCTCAATCTTTTACGATATTTCAACTCCGCAAGTCACACTGTCACAATCAGTCACTTCCACTTTTCTGTGCTGTTTTTTGCAGTCACAGTTAATTTGTATTCTTAGAGATGTCCTCTTTGCAGGCAATGTGTAATCATCAACGATTACCTTGTTCTTAAACATGTCGTCACGTCCAAACAGAACTTGTAATGCCAAAGATGCTAAATTTATATTAGTCGCAAGATAAACTACTGGAAAGTAATAGTTGAAATCGATTCCACCAGTCACTATGAATTTCATAGTGTTGAATTCATGTTGAGGACCATAACAAAGTGATTCATTAAAGGGAATGGGGGAAGATGTTGTGTCCCCTTCAGTCGTTAATTGATTGTATGTAGCTTCAGAACCATATTGAACTATTCACGTCCGTGTAGCTTGAGGACCATTTGTTAATTTATATCCATTAGCCACTCTTGCTCATCGTTTAAGTATCTGAGTTTGCAGTTCTCACTTCTCTCCCTCTCACCCCCTTCTTTTTGCAGGCACAAAAACAATCAGTAAATTTAGCAGCGAATTCTTATTATGTACCAGAATCTGATTCCTTGAGCTATTTGAACTTTGGTGCTGCTGTCAGTGAGGTAAATTTCTTGTTTCTGTCGCGTTTTCTGGTTTGGTCATCTATGTCTTGGTGTACTATTGACATAAGAAGATCACCAACATTTTGCAAACTGCTGCCAAACAATATATTAATACTGATTTTGTCCAAACTCTCTGTTAGGGGTTTAATTGAGTAGGAGGAGTCCCACCAAGATCTAACAACCAAAGATAATAAGTTTGACACAACTCTGGTAGCCAAGTTTGACACAACTCTAGCAGCCAAGTTTGACAATTCAAAGTTGGTAGGCTAGACAATTCAATTTTGGTTTGTCTTGCCGGTGTGAATTTGTTTCACATTTCAACAATCTGCCCCTTGAAGCAAATTCCACAATTTCAATTGCACTCTGCTGAGAAATTCATGAATCTTCACAACTGCTGGCATATTGCCCACTTAGGGCAACTATGCAAGACAAATCTTACCAGCAAATCGGCTATGCGGGCCCCTGGGGAGGTTCAAGGATCTTATATTGCCGAAGCTATAATAGAGCATGTATCGAGTTCACTGTTGATGGAGGTGGACTCGGTCAGAAATAAAAATGTTCATACATTTGAAAGCCTTAATTGTTAACATATCTGCTGGATTCTCTGATGTGTGAACTTTGCAAACTTCAATTTCACCTTGAGTGACAATATACCGAATGAAGTGATGACGAATAGCAATATGCTTGGTCTTTTCGTGATAACGATTGTTCTTGGTGAGGTGTATAGCACTTTGGACAATATACCGAATGAAGTGATGACGAATAGCAATATGCTTGGTCTTTTCGTGATAACGATTGTTCTGGTGAGGTGTATAGCACTTTGGCTATCACAAAACACTGTTAGGACATCTTGTCCCACACCAAGTTCAGAAACCAAGCCACGAATCCAAATAGCTTCCTTGACCCCTTCAGTGGTTGCAATATATTCTGCTTCAGTTGTAGATAAAGCTACCACTGACTGAAGCGAGGACTTCCAACTGATTGCACTTCCACATAAAGTAAATAGGTATTCAGAAAGAGACTTTCTCTTATCAAGGTCACCACCATAATCAGAATCCACAAAGCCAACAACACCAATATCATCAGATTTAGCAGAATTAAACAATAAGCCTAAATCAGATGTACCCTTGAGGTACCTCAGAATCCATTTCACAGCATTCCAATGAGCCTTGCCAGGGTTATGCAT
>DF366699.1:1400-13248 GCA_000787875.1 Solanum virginianum
CGACCTTGATATTTTAATGTATGACGAATTGACATGTAGTAGTTAAGTTTAACTGAACAGTGCTCAAGTTGAGTATGACCTTAAACCGCATTAAAAAAATTTATCCATATATATTGAATATTCGATCGGACTCCTCTATAACTATAAGTCCAAGTGATATCAGTAGTACATATGTTATGTCTTTACAGGTGATATCAGTAACACATGTGTTCGTACAATTTTCAGTCCATCTATTCTTAAATTGTTCACAAGATTTGTTGAATTTGTCTTGTTCACAAGTTATGCCGATGAGGCATGAATTTTGTACTATAATTCTATCTATCTTTTAAGTTGTTCATAAGTCATGGCTCATGTCACACTGATGAAATTGCATATGTTATTTAAACTTTTTCTAGACGAACAAGGCTTGATACTATTTTAATTATTTTATTCATCTTGGTAAATTATTCACAAATCTTGTTAAATTGACAAGGCTTGCATGTATTTTCAATTGATGATAAGCCTTTTTGGACCAATAAGATTTTGCTACATATCCATTCCATCTAGTTTAAGTCTTTTAAGTCATTATTAGATATTTGCCCTAAATTTATTTTCTTGAATATTAAACTTGGCTTTTATTTTGAGTTAGGAATGTTTAGTCATATTGCTATCTATCATTACATTTTCTAAAATTGAAATGAATAAAATTAAAGATGACTACTAGTTCCATTTTTACAATTACTTTAAAGATAAGGTGGCCAATGTCATTTGCAAAATTTGGAATAAGAGAAATTCGTGGTTATAGTTTCATTTTTAACTCAATTAGAGAATAACATAACCTTTTTTAATATTTATATTTGTTCAGACTCTTAAAGAATGTCCATAAATACACATTGAATTCTTTTAAAATAATATATTTTTAAAAGAACTAATACGAATATGATACATTGAAGGGCCTCTTGAACCTTGCTTCATTATTGATCCTAGTAGCTAGACCGTCTACGGTAGTTAAAGAACTTAGGTATTGTTCCCACAATGATTGTAGTATCAAGTATTTCAATAGACCATAGTTAACAAGTCAGTTAAAGAAGAACAATTTTTAAATTATTCGAGCAACATAGTATTTATATATATTGCTCATATTCAAGTACATTTCATTATTTAAAAGTAGTAGCCCCGTGGTCAAAATTGTACAATTGAATCATAGTGGCATCATGATATAGTTGCCAAATTTCAATTTGCAACACAAAATACAAAAAGAAAGAAGTTCTATGTATAGAACCCTAAGAAGGTTGTGGCTAGTTCATGAACTTAAATTTTTTGTTTTTTATTTGATTCTTTTATATGGGTCAAATCCGACTTGACATTGAATATATCACAAGTTGACATGAGGTGGTTAAGTCTACCTCAACGGCTCTCAAGCTGAGCATGACCTTAAACCGCATTTGAAAAATTTTTTTCCTGTCTATTAAACACCCAAACCCCAGAACAATGACAAAGTAGGCCCACTTAGCTCTATAACTATAAGTCCAAGGACTTAAATGCACTATACTTTGAAACAAATAAACCTTTGATAGTAAAGTTCCCTAAAATGTAACTCTATAACAATCAGCTTACTCTTGAACCACTAAAATAAATTCTATTGTTATCCTAATCAAAGTCATCTATCTAGGGGTAAACATCTTCATGTATGGACCACTTTTAAGATAATAAATTTGTGTGAATGAAATTATTTTTACAAAAGACATGTCAAATATCAGCCTCAAGTAGCATTTTCAATTCCCAATTGCAAGCAAATTACAGGTCATATTAGAACCTAGAACCTGAAGATAATATGTGGACCATGACCTCTCTTTCTGATTTGCAAAAAAAAATAGAAAAAAGTTCATCACCTTGAATTTTCCAATCAAAGTAGAGTAAGTTTTAATAATGGGAACTAGTTCATGTGCCTATTAGTGTGCCCTTTTATGTTGATGTTTACAAATGGATCTTAGGATTAGGATTAGGATTAGGATTTCTCTCAATGTTAAACTCTTGAATTGACGATGGAGAGAGAATTATTAGCTTTTCAGGAAAACTACACAAAATAAACAACAACAACAACAACAACATACCCAGTGAAATCCCACAAGTGGGGTTTGGGGAGGGTAGAATGTACGCAGACCTTACCACTACCTAAGTAGAGAGGTTGTTTCCGGGGAACCCTCATCTCAAAACTCATACGCAGAACGGACTAAATATGATCAAAAGTAAGGAAAGCACATGACAGTATAAACATAATTGTAAAATTGTTTACTCAAATTAAATTCAAGCCAAATTATTTAGAGAAATTTTCGCATATAACCTCTCAAAAAATATCTTAATTATGTTTCATAGCTATTTGGGTATTACGTTTCGTAATTATAGATTTATAGTTATAACAGTGTTTGTATATATTTCCTATACAATTCGCATAACATTTGTATAATTTGTTATACAATTCACAGTTTTTATATAGCATTTGTCTAATTCGGTGTACAATTCACAATTTTTTATAGCATTGTATATTTTCATGTACAACTCGTGCACGACGTTTGTATAATTCGTTATATAATTCGTAGTGGTTGTATATTTTGATACAATTTACACGGCGTTTGTATAATTCGCTATACAATTCGCACTTTTTTGTATAGCGTTTGTATATTTTGATATACAATTTGCGCACAATGTTTGTATAATTTACTATATAATTTGCAATTTATTTCTCTATACCATAGCGCATCATTTGTATAATTTGTTATACGATTCAGATTGTTTGTATATTTGATACAGTTCGCTATACAATTCGTTGTACAAACTCAAACTCTAACTACACAAAGATGTTAGTTGCGAGTCGTAATTATTTCAAACTATAACTATGTTAGCTAATTAATTAGTATATGTTTGGTCATCCACATAATTTTTCCAACTATTTATCCCTAATGGACCCATGACCCAAACTATATTTACTCTCTTATCTCATTTTTCCCTTTTTATTTCGCCCGTGACGTCAGCATAATTGTTATGAATTAATTCTCTATGATACTCTTGTGGTATATTGATACCATATCCGTATCATATAGGACTGAGTTTAATCCCCTATATATGATACTTTGCCGGTATATTGATACTCTATCGGTATTATATAGGATTGAGCTCTTTTTATTCAGAAATAAATTAAAAATAATAAAAAAAACTATTAAACTCTAAATAGTAGAAAACATATTCTTTGTGATACTCCATCGGTATATTGATACCATATTGGTATCATACAGGACTAGGTTTAATCCTCTGTGATACTCCATCCGTATATTGATACCATATCAGTATTATATAGAACTAAGCTTAATCCTCTGTAATATTCCATTGATATATTGATACATTATTAATATCATATAGTTTTTTGCTCTTTTTAAAGAAATACATAAGAAACAATTAAAAGAAAATTATTAAAGTCACAATCTTATTTATTATACTCTAAATTAATATATTTTTTGTTATACTCCATCTATATATTGATACCACATCGGTATCAAATAGGATTGAGATTAATTTTTTATGATACTCTACTAGTATATTGATACCATATCAGTATCATATAGGATGGATGTGATGTTAGCCCACGAATTTTAATAATAGACAAATTATGAATACATTAATTATAAGAAGCATAAATATAAGAGAGTATATGGATCTAAATAATTTACTTCAAAGGACATTCACATAGTTTTTCTATAAGAAATTGAGGCCTTTTTGTAACTTGTAAAAGATTTGAAGTGATATATTTTTATCTTTTTTTGAGAGAATAAATAATAAATAGCATATGTTGAGAGAAAAAAATCATAGGATAACCTTTTCGTAGAAGACCTCTATCACTCTGTGAAACAACCCAGAAACATGATAAATAGATAGTGATAATTCCGTAAAATAAGATTCGTTAAAATGACAAATATTAGATATGTTATTACAGGTTGAAACATTACATAATATTAATTTTGGATTTTAATAATTTATTAATTATGAATTTTAATAATTTAAGTACAAGTTATAATAAATATATACATCATACATAATCCATACCAATTACATACTCAAACATATATCCTAACAGATTTGAATATGTAATTGGTATGGAATGGTATAATGTATATATCTGTTATAATTTGTAATTAAATTGTTAAAACTTATAATTGCTAGAATTTACAATTCATTATCTAATGTTACAACTCGTAATAACATATCTAATATTTATCATTTTAGCAAATTATTTTTACGTAAAAAGGACAAACATTTAAAAGTGCAAAATGGTGAGAGGCCCCGTTGTACAAAATAAGACCCAATATTGGTTAGTGGAGTTTTGGGCTACCATTTCTCTTATTTTTGTATCATTAGTTGTTGAGAAACACACAAAAATAGGAAAAATTATATTTTTAAGTTTCTTTTACAGGTTAGTGGAGTTTTGGGCTACCATTTCTCTTATTTTTGTATCATTAGTTGTTGAGAAACACACAAAAATAGGAATAATTATATTTTTAAGTTTCTTTTATAAAATATTTATTTATTATTTTGAACTATATTTTTTTATTTATCATCGAGATACATTATATTTAAAAAATATTTATCATATAAGCAATATGTATTAAAAGTGAATTATATATGTAATGTATATTTATTATAAATATATTGTTTTATGACAAGGGAAAACCGTAGCAGCCGCTATACTTTGAGCACACAGGGTAAACTCCCGCTCCTATTCAATAGCTTGCAAATCACACATGAAAAAGTAACCTACACTAGGCAAACCCGGTGCAACGAGCTCGACTTAGGAGGCAAACCCCTTACTTTCATTGGCAAGGGATTTCAAACTTGAGATCTCCAACATGAAAGTCTCAAGTCCAAACCACTGGGTCACCCTGAAGGGTATATGTATTATAAGTGTAATATACTTGTTTTGGTTAAAAAAAAATTCATTTTGTATTGAAATCGAATTATGCATGTAATATAGATATATTACACTATGTATAAAAGTAATTTTACATGTAATAGAGATATATTATTGAAGACATAATCAACTGTATTCATTCGCATAGCAAATACAAACGAAGAAAAATAACAAACATACATGGTGTTATATTTATTTGTTCTAATTTCATTTGTATTCATTCGCTTTAGTATATCAGTTGTCACCAAAATGAATTTATTTGTTCTAATTTCATTTATATTCAGTCACTTTAATGTATCAGTTCTTATCATATAGAACATTGGATGTAAACCTTTGTACCATTCATTCCACTTTAATACAATGTCCTTGACGATCTTCTCATTTTCTTGAATTGTAAACTCAATTAGATACTTAAAGTTTTCTCTCTTCGGATAACTTGTATATAAATATAACCATCACTTCTCCATTTACGTTCTTTGATGCAACACTGCAATTGTATTCCATGTACTCTAGTTTAATCATGCTCAATAGAAAACTTTTAGACAAGGTCTGTCTCGAAACCCTCAATCTACATTCATTACATTTCTCACCAATCAATACCATGTCATTTGTAAATAACAATAACATACCCAGTGGAATCCCACAAGTGGGGTTTGGGGAGGGTAGAATGCACGCAGACCTTACCACTATCTCATATAAGTAGAGAGACCATTTCCTGGGAACCCTCGTCTCAAAAACTCCTTAGCAGAATAAACTAGATATGACAAAAAGGAAAGGAAAGGGAACAGAAAGAGCGGCTAATAACAAAAAATGCATGACAATATGTAAATACAATACAATTAACACATATACGACAGATAATGACAACACATGACATAAAACTTGACTACTCCTGCTACCCTATTATACCCCAAGTCCAGACATCCACCTAACCCTACCAACCAATTAGCCTGCTACTCTAATTCGCGACCTCCACTTCTTTCTATCTAAGGTCATGTCCTCGGTGAGATCAAATTGTGTCATATCTTGTCTGATCACCTCCCCCCAATACTTTTTCGGTCTACCTCTACCACTTCATGTAACTTCCAAAATCAACCTCTCGCACCTCCTAACAGGAGTATTGGTACTCCTTCTCTGCATATGTCCAAACCATCACAGTCTCGCTTCTCTCATCTTATCAACCACAGGGCCACCTCTAGCTTCTCTCGAATAGTCTCATTCCTAATCTTATCACTCTTGGTAGGACCACACATCTATCTCAACATCCTCATCTCTACGACATGTATTTTCTGAACATGTGCATTTTTTATTGGCCAACACTCTACCCAATACAACAAAAATGGTCTAATCACCATTCTGTAAAACTTACCTTTGAGTTTAGGTGGTATCTTCTTGTCACACAATACTCCGGAGGCAAGCCTCCATTTAGTCTAAGCTGCCTCAATACGATGTGTGGCATCATTGTCGATATCGCCACTACTCTAGATGATGGACCCTAGATACTTAAAGTGTTTCCTCTTGGGGATAGGTTGAGTGGCAAGCCTCACATCAATGTCTGTTTCATCCCTCGCAACACTGAATTTGCACTCCAAGTATTCTATTTTAGTCCTGCTCAGTTTTAATCTTTTAGACTCCAAGACGTGTCTCCAAGCCTCCAACCTATCATTAACTTTAGTCACACTCTAAGTCTCCTTCTACCATTCTTACCTAAGTTTTGGCTCCGTCATACATATCCTTAATTGCCCTGATATATATCATTGGAACTTTCACCTCTAGACACCTCCATAGGACATCCCTTGAACTTTGTCATAGTCTTTCTCGAGATCAATGAACATCATATGAAGGTCCTTCTTTCTTTTCCTATATTTCTCCACTAATCTCCGAACAAGATGAATTGCTTCAGTAGTCCACCGTCCCGGCATGAATCCATACTAATTCTCCGAAATAGACACTACTCTTCTCACCCTAATCTCCACCACTCTCTCCCAGACCTTCATAGTGTGACTTAATAACTTGATACCCCTGTAATTGTTACAGTTTTGAATATCCCCATTGTATTCAGAATTATAACAATTATAGGGGCATCAAGTTGTTAAGTCACATTATGAAGGTCTGAGAGAGAGTGGTGGATATGTCATTTGTAAATAACATATCATGATATATACTTCCTCTTGAATATGTCATGTAAGTTCATCCATTGCCAAAGCAAATAAAATTGGGTTGAAAGCTAATTCTTAGTTCAATCTCATCTCAATGAGAAGTATTCCGAGTCTCCACCTACTATCCTTTCTTGGCTCCACGTGACTAATTTTATCGACCTAATTTTGAGTTATTAAAATTTTTATGTGTATTCAAACATATGATTTTTCAAGTGTTCATCCCATGAA
The DNA here is from genome assembly GCA_000787875.1 of Solanum virginianum. Taxonomy (NCBI): domain Eukaryota; kingdom Viridiplantae; phylum Streptophyta; class Magnoliopsida; order Solanales; family Solanaceae; genus Solanum; species Solanum virginianum. The sequence continues at coordinate 8,727 of DF366699.1, forward strand.
ATTAGTCGAGGTGCATGAAAGTTAGCCCGGACACCATGGTTATTAAAAACAAGTGGTTCTTTATAAAGCTAAGTTTGATGATGTGATATATATGCTCCTATTGTCTCATGTTGTAGAGCAGAAGTGATGATCTGTTACACAGCTGGTACTAAGTTGACACTTAACATCATAGTAGTAGGCAGTCCTGGAGTTAAGTGTGTTAGGGGGTTCGACTGAATACCTTTCGTTGAAAAACTACTCTGAAGAGAGTAAAAAATAACGTCTTTGTATACATGTAAACTGTGAATCCCCTTAATAGTTAAGTGTATTCACTTGTTAAAATAACTGGCTCTGCCGACTGGCCCTAGTACAAGCTTCATTGTCATAATGGCTCGTAAGATGTGCTTAGCATCCTTGCCAACTAGTAGTTTAGCCAAGCTTGTGTGGTTAAAAGAATATGGTGTTTAAACAAAGCTTCCGTGCACCTCGACTAGTTTCAAAGGTACTTGTCACCTCCTACCAACTCGGGTACTAAAATGTCGATTTGAACAAAGAGGTTGAGTAGTTGTAGTCTATAATTTATGTTACTATCTATTGTCCCTTGTAATCTGTTTATCGTATTATTTTGTTGTAGTTAGTGCTCCTTTTTCAATATGCTTGGCCAGTAATCTGTTTATCGTATTATTTTGTTGTAGTTAGTGCTCCTTTTTCAATATGCTTGGCCAGTAATCTGTTTATCGTATTATTTTGTTGTAGTTAGTGCTCCTTTTTCAATATGCTTGGCCATAACTTGTGTAATATTCTGTCCTGTTCTCTTCAAGCCTGTTATATTCTTGAGCCGAGGGTATATTAGAAACAACGCCTCCACCTCTTAAGCTAGGAGTATGTTCTGCACACATACTACCCTCCCCACAGTCTCTCTACCTCCCTTGATATGGTAGATGTTCGAAAAACTGCAGGGGAAACCCTTGAATACCATAAGCTCTGCTTCTATTCCTCTGTTAAAATTTTTTGCTAGAGCTTTACACTACAATCTTGATCATATTTTTCTTTGCAGTTTTATTAGCCGAGCAACCCCTCTTGTCCGTATAGCGTGTCTGTTGTTGGACTCCCTAAATCTATGTAAATTGGATATCCGGCTTTTACCCTTGGCTTCTTTTGTGTACAGATCGAAGACGTCTAATGATTGATGTTGTATAAATATATATTCTTATAGAAGTTAGTTCAACTGTTTTTGTGTGTGTGTGTATATATATTGTTGCCTGGTGTTTGATAAATCTGAGTGATATTCATGGAAGTAATGAAGTAAAGTGAAGGAAACAACAAGGCACACATACAGAGCAAGTTAGACAAAGTGAACAACATAAAATAGCTCACAAATAAAGAGTTAGATCAAAAACATATCCCAAGTATCACGTCTCTATTTGAACTATTATTAGCTATTTATCAAAACACACCTAAACGATCATTTGTTCCCTTTTCCTATTTGAAATATCACTGATAATTGAGGTGTATTTTGATAAACAATCGTCAATAGCTAGTTCAGATAGAAAAAGTGAACACCTGTAATTTAGATATGTAGAAAACTCATAAAACATGATATTCGTAGGTTTTTTTTTTTTTGTTTTCCTCTTTTACTATTATCTCTCAAAGAAATATATACATGTCAACTAATTAACTAACTCAAAGTTGTGCATAAAATGCATTAACAAAACCAAGAGATTGTTAATGTCTTAGAAGATCAACATTTCAAGGATGATAATAGTTTGTTCCACATTTGCATTTCCATGAGAGGAGATAATAGCCTTCATCTTCTCTAGTTGCTAATGTTTTAAAACCTTTTCTAGTATGTGGAGGAATGACAAGTGTAGCAATGCAAGGGTTGCATCCTTTGCATCTATTGACACACTTTGGTGGACTTGATCCCAACATCACCATTCTCATTTGCTTCCTCTCTTCACTTCTTCCTATAAGATAGACAACAATTTCAATGTTGAGACTTCAACCTTTTTTTTTTCGGAGAAATAAGTGACTCATGAGGAATTGAAAGAAACATATTATATTTTATTTGGGTGAACCATTACGCGTTTCAATTAACATATCCTTCATATTTAGCCATGTATATATAATGTTTGTAATGAAACTTCTTTCAAAATCAAATTGGATTTAAATCGCAAAGGTGGATCTAGAATTTTAAGTTTGTATAAATGTAAAGTATAGTTTTAAAAATTCTAACATTATAAATAGTAGTAGTTCAAGTGGAAATCAACACCCATTGCTCCTACCATACCATAGCAAAACACTAAGAACTAGTAATTAATAGAGTTAAATGGTCAAAAATAAATTTGAATTATTATTTTTTTTTGCGAGTTTCACATCCTAACTATTCCTTTTTCTACCCAAAGTCTAAATATCATCATCTATGTATTAAACCTTGAAGCTGATTAAGCCAATAATGTAATCGTTTTCTTTTCCTACCTGAACTGTCACCTATATATATAATGATATTTCAGATAGAAAAAAAAAAAGGAAACTAAGTTAAGGTACGAAAAATTGATAGTTAGAGTGTCTTTTACGAAAAAGTAATTGTTCAGATATGTTTTTTTTAATCATTATCTCTAATTAATAAGCTATATTGAGCTTCCCAATTAGTACCTATCATGAACAAGCTAGTATATAGATAAAAAGAAAGATGAAAGAATCAATTATACCCTTTTCAAATTCAATGAATGAAAAAGGAAAGGAATAGTCCTTTGTAAAAGAAAAAAAAAAAGATTTAAAAGGGAGAGTAACAAGAAAGATAAAAATTATTTTACCTGATATAGAAGCAAGAAATGTGAGATAATAGATTAGCATCACAATGATAAGTCCTTTTGAGTAGATATTAATGGTTAAAGCCATCATCCAATCTTGTCCCAATCTTTCACAACATGAAACACACACACACACACAACAAAAACACCACTATAGACCCTCTTTAGCACCAAGTGTGTTGGGAAGAATTTAGAAGTGTTTAACTATGTAGATCAACATAGCTCTAGCTATGGTTGTTCCTCTATAAAGAAAAAAATGGAGCTTTATGATTAAAAAAGGGGCCCCAATACCTACTTTTGTAGGGACAAGGACCAAAATACAGTGAATTATTTGAAATAGGTACTTTATCCTGTTATATAATAACAATAATAATATACTCAATAGTGAATTTGAGAAAGATAAAATATATGCAGACTTTACTGTCATTTTATAGAGATAGAGAGGTTATTTTTGAAAGATCCTCCACTCACTTTATCCTATTATACGTTTAATTTAAAAATATCCTTGCCGTTAATTAATTAGTTCAAAAATATATGTTTAACTAGGTAAATAAACTAAAAAAAATAAAACAATCTTCTTACCAACTACTGCTCCAAAAGAAAAGAAAAGGGGTCAATTTTGTTCTTAAATTATTCAAAATGGAGCAAGATTTTTTTTTTTGGGGGGGAGGGGGAGAGGGGGTGTGAATAAATATCCACTGCCAAGATATAAGATTGATATTGTATAAAAATTATATCATTCAAAATAGCTCAAGTGTCGCATAATCTCCCATATGATTTTTTGTTCAAATTTGTGCGATGAAAAATATTTACCTCAAACTTTAAACAAAGAATAAAGTTATTTTTGATCCGTTCACCATCTTATTATGATGATTAATGAAATGAATGAAAATATTTTTAAAAAATATGAATAAAACTTTAGATAAAATAAAAATTTGGTGATTTTTTTTGTATCTAAGTAAAAGAGTTATTTAGTGCATGTACTCAATAGTTGAGACAAAAAATTTACAGAAGAAATTAAATATACAGTGTAATTCTTCAACGTTTCGAATCTCCTCCTTGCTCTATCTTCCTCCTACCTATATTCTAAAATATATATTCAATGAAATAATCGAGATCAACATAATAAAGTAACTCTGATTTCCTAATTTGAGAAAACAATAGTGATGACACTATTTATTTTCAGTGTGAATGACAGGAGTGACAATTTGAAGAAACAGGTTATCAAATTATTAAAGTACAAATACTACTTTATTTTTTTCACCTTATCATATATATTATATATAATATATCAGCCTTTGGTTGTGGAATTGTCCAATCCACACTTGGATTCTTTGTTGTTTTTTTCCTTCTTTGATTGATGTCTTCTTTTTTAATAATTTTTTTGCTATCTCTTTGCCATACAATGACATGACACTTGACTAAAGATGAGAAATAGAGTTATTTTTATCACTGTGGGCTATGGGGTATGATGCAAGATTCCAATAAAATTGTACACTTTTTTTGGGGGTTGAATACATTGGTAGCCTATTAAATTTATAAATAAATTTTATGTAGATATTTAAACGTATGATAAAATATTTTTATTAAAGATTTTTGACTGAAGTTTTCATTGTTTGGAAACGTTTATTAGGTAGACAAATAAATCACTTAAAATGTACTATTTTTTATCTAATTATATACATTAACTTTGATAAGTCGTAAAATCTCATATCTTTTTTGATTGATCG
>DF366695.1:0-13853 GCA_000787875.1 Solanum virginianum
AGTGGTGGTTGTCGGTTAGAGAAACTCCCCAAGCTAAGAAACTAAGTTTTAATTATCAGTTTCAGCATACAAGCCTTATGATGATTGTTATTTCACTTATATTATGATTTTGTCTTCTAAGATGCATCATGATATCCCTATTAAATGTTTAGGCCATCTTATATGTCGTACATTTCACATACAGACGTCCTTAGAACTTGCATCGTTTTATGATGCAGATGGAGGTGACAGGGTTTCTCAACAGTCGCTCCGTTAAGAACCTGACTGCTACCAGTAATTGGTGAGGCCTCTTCTCAGTCCGAGACTCCTATGTTCATGTTATTTCATTTCAACATTTACTTTAAGTTTTGACTACTTCTGGTGCTCAACCTTAACTTGCTAGCAATTTGGGCATCTTGTTGTTGTTGTTGACCCATTTCATGTTATTTTTCATAGGCCCATTTCATGTTATTTTTATTTTTATTTATGTGATACAAAAAGAATTTAGATAGTTAATCAATTCTTTTTAAATATTTTAAGTTATCAATTATTATGATTTATTGAACCTTTTATGTTATTTTTAAATAATATATTTTACTTTTATTGTTCCAATTTATGTGCCATTGATAAAATTTCGATAATCAAACCAAAATTTTCTGTTGGACATTTAAATTTTTACGTTGTTAATTATTATGATTTATAATACTTTTTATTTAAATTTTTAATAATATATGTTATTTTCTATTCTATTTTATGTGACACGAATAGAATATCAAGAGTCAACCCAATTTTAATTATATCTTTTAAATATTTTAAGTTGTCAATTATCATGATTTATAGTATCTTTTACATAATTTTTAAATAATATATGTTACTTCATCCTAATTTACGTAACACTGATAGAATTTGGAGAATCATTCAAATAATTTGTGTCTTTAAAATATTTAAGTTGTTAGTTATTTTGATTTACGATACTTTTTATGTCACTTCAAATAATTTATGTGGCCACACATAAAATTTTGAAAGTTAATTAAATATTATTATATGTCTTTTAAATATATTTTAAATAATTAATTATTACTCTCTCTATCTCAAATTAATTAAATTTTTGAGACTTTTTAAAATGTTCAAGATGAATGTTTAAAACTTTTTCTATATTTGCCCTTTTATTTATTGAAGTTTTATATTTTCTAGGAGATAAATATTTATAATTTTACGAAGGGCAATAGTAAAAAGTACGATTTAAATTTTATTTTTGAACATTTTTCTTAATATGTGTACATTGTCTAACAAATTCAATTAAAATGGAAAAAGGAATATGATTTATGCTAATTTTTAAATATATAATTAAAAAATAACAACTTAAAAAATATATAAAATAACCAAATTACTCAATATTAATAAAATAGATGTGTGTGTTGTGTGTGTGTGTGTATATATATATAATACTTGTCATTAAATAAATACAATATCTATGTAAATAAAATTACAAATATTGTTAGTTTGATACAATAATTTAATCTATTGTGAAATGGCAAAGATGAGAAAATTAATTCAATTGCTTATAATATAGATATGTTAATAGTTTTTGAATACATAAAGTAAAAAAATAATTTAGAGTTGAATAATTAGAAGTTAAATAATTGACTGATTAGAATTTAATGTAACAAAAGATTCTTAAATATAAAGAGAGTAGTTTAACGTTTCCGACATAATTTTATTAAATTCTTTTTCTTTTTAACTTTGTTATATCACATACTTTTAATTTTTTATTAATAAAATATTTGATATTCAAAATTTTAGTCAATTATTTACATAGAATAGTCCTAAATTAAAAGTGAATTCTAAATATAAAGAAATTCTAATTCAAAAGTGAATTTTGAAATAAAATAAATAAGAATTAAATAATAAATTAAAGAAAAATATTTAAAAGATAATTTTATCTAAAGAATATTTTTAAATGGAGAGCAAAAAGTTCAAATAATATTTTTTAAATATATTCACACTTTTAATATATATATATATATATATATATATGATCTCTATTTATACTGGTTACGAGAGTCAGCGCTAGATATGTTATTCTTTAATCTTGACTGATGTGATAATGATAGATTTATACACACACAGATATATATATATATATATATATATATATATATATATATAAAATAATATATATATATAATTTAAGAAAAATGCCCAAAAAGAGCAAGCTTGTACCATTAAACTAGTAAAATGATCATAGTTTTAATTAATTACGCATGCTAGCCAATGTTAAACTGTTACTTATTTTATTTTAATTTATGTTGCACATATAAAATTTTGAATGTCAATCAAATTTTTATTTATTTTTAAAAATATATTGTATTATTTTAATTTATAGTATGTTTTACATAAACTTTAAATAATATATATTATTTCATTTGTCACAATTTATGTGGTATTGATAAAATTTCAAGAATTCAAATTTTAAATTGATAATTATTATAACATATAATACTTTTACATCATTTCAAGTAATATATAAACTTTTTGGTTTATTTATATAGTATATATTTTTTTTAAAAAATTCTTTTTTACACAAATGTAACTATTTAAAGATATTATAATAATTATTTAATTTTACTTGTTCGATTTAAAAGAAAGACTTATTTTATTTTTGTATTTGTTTTATTTTAATTTTAGTATTTACATTTTTTGTATTTGTTTTATCTTAATTTTATTTTTATTTTTGTTCTATCTTAATTTTATTATTTACATGACTTGAAGTAATTGGTTAGGATGATATAATAAAATCATAATTAAAATAATTAAAAAAATACTTTATTAGAAGTAATATTATAAAAATATAATTAAAATAATTGAAGCAGGTATGTTAATAAATAGTTTCGTTAAAAAATTTAAACTTTTAAAATTTATAAAATATTTTTATACGCTCTACATAAAAAAAAATAGCTCAAGCAAATATATGAACGAAAAATTGCTTCCTTTCACACTTTTTATAAGGAGTATATAATATTTTGATGACGTGAACAACAACTTAATTGGAAGTTGAAAGGGAAGGAATATTTTATTTTATTAATTTATTTTTATGTGTTATTGACTTTTAAGCTATTTTTTATTTTAATAAGAGGGAAGTATTAAAAATATCCTCAAATTTATCATGAATTATTAGTTTCGTCCCTAAATTATTGACAGGCTTAAAAATATACCTGAATTTAGCGAACTAAGCTTAAATACACCCTCGAACTTGGCACGAATTATTAGTTTCATCCCTAAATTATTGATAGGCTTAAAAACACCTCTCAACTTGGTGAAGTAAGCTTAAATATAACCACGAACTTGGCATGAATTATTAATTTTGTTCCTAAACTATTGAGAGACTTAAAAACACCCTCCCCTCTCCCAGCTTCATGTTTCTGTAACTTATTAAATTTTGATTTGAAATTTCTTAGAGCTTTATTCGCTGTCATATTTTTACAATCCCAAAATCTTCTTGCAAGATTGTCATATTCCGACTATAAAATTTTTAATGTTGCCAATAGTCCTAAAATAATCATAAACAAAATAGAAAAAAAAAGTGAATCAAGCAATTAAAAATGAGAATGGAAAAAAAAAATTGTTTTGAGGTCGCTATTAATGAAAGAAACATTAAATGAGAAGAAGAAAAATATTCTAGTAGGTTGGTAATTAAAAGTTGCACGAAAATTTTCTTTTTTTAAAAAAATAAGGTTGATGTGATTTTTTTAATCTTTTACGCACTTTAAATAAATTGTACCCACTTGTTATGCCATGTGGCATGCAGAATGGGTGTATCTAAGCCTCATTCGACAAATTGAGAGATATTTTAAATTTATTAATAGTTTAAAAATAATACTAATAATTTATGCTAAGTTTAAAAATATATACTTAATTTGCCAAATTTAAAAATATTTTTAAATTTATTAATAATTTAAAAATAAAATTAATAATTCATCACAAATTTAAGAATATTTTTAATAGTTCAACCTTTCGATAAAAGTAAGACAGCCTAAACTTTTCAGAGTTTAGTGTATATCACTTTGCTGAGATTCTTGATTCCACCTGAACTTTCCCATGCAACTGTTCTCTTTAATCGACACGTGTTTTTGTCGTGCCAACCAGAGATGAGAATATTGGTATGCTACTACTTTTTACCGTATGTCTTAAACTACTTCTTGTGTTTTAAGTTTAATTGTTTTTTAAAAAATTAATTTTTTGTATAATTTTAAAATATTTTGAATTGCTATATAAATTTTAATAATATATATTACTCAGTTTCAATTTATGAGATTATATGTAAAATATTGAAAGTTAATTAAATTTTTAATATATTTTAAGTTATTAATTATTTTTTATAATTTATGATATTATATTTTATAAATTTTAAATTATAACATACTTTAAAAAAAATAAGACAAATAAATTAAAATAAAGAAGACACTATAAAATTGAAGCAGAAGGACAAATGGGACAAGACCAAACAACTCAATATATGTTACTCTATTTGTTTTAATTTATGTGGCTATTTTTTTATGAATAATTTAAGTTGTTAAAATTGTGATATACATATATTATTTTTATGTAATTTTAAAATAATATTTTTTTAAAATGAAAATAATATGTGTTACTCCATATGTTCTAAATGTAAAATTTTAAGAGTGAATTAATTTTCTAAAATATTTTAAATTATTAATGATTGTGATTTATATGTATAATTTTTTCATAATTTAAATGTATAATATATTAAAAATAAAAATAAACCAAGTAAATTACATCAAACCTACTAAATATAAAGTAGTTGAATGTCACGTTCCGGGAGGGAACCCTTGACATGACCAGCACTCAAAGACTATCGCTAGTACCCAAGAGAACCACTTGACCTGATCACATCCATTCATTCCTAATCAAACATGTCAACAGAAGGCCTAAGAAAGATAACAAGTGGACAATCTCATTTATAAGTAGTCAAAACTGTTAGCTTCTATGAAAAAGCTCTTGAGTTGATATCAATGATGAAGTAGAGAGAAATGAGGAAAGAATTTGAGAGAAATCTGAAAATTGTACTGTTTCATAGCTTCCAACTTGACACATTACATATATATATAGATACATTGACAACTAAGTTATAACTATCAATGTAAATAACTCCTAACTAACTTTTAACCACTTCATTAACATTAACTAACCATGATTAGCACCAGCTAACTAACTACATTACACCAGCTTGCTCTTATCTCAACATTCCCTCTCAAGCTGAAGGCTTGAAGAGGATTTTCAGTCCCAACTTACTTAGTAGGTACTCACGTGCTGATCTTCCTAGACCCTTTGTAAGTATATCAGCTAGTTGCTCCTTAGTTGATACATGATTCGTTTTGATCATTACTTGATTGATTTTTTCTCTCACAAAGTGGCAATCAATATCAATATGCTTTCTTATTTCATGAAAGATAGGATTTGCATGAATTGCAACTTTACTGTCACACTTTAACTCCACTGGTTGTTGTACTTGAACTCTCAATTCTTTGAACAATCCTACTAGCCAAATAATCTCTATAGTGCAGACAACCATGTTTCTGAACTCAACTTCTGTTGAGCTTCTGAATATGGTGTCTTGCTTCTTAGACTTCCAAGATATCAGTGCTTCACCAAATTGTACAATATACCCGGTCGCAGACCTTCTAATCTCTACACATGCACTCCAGTCAGAATCACAGAAAGCTTGTAGTTGATTAGTTTCTTTTGCAAGCATAAACAGTCCTAAACCAGGTGTACCCTTTATCTATCTTATAACTCTCAATGCTGCATCCATATGTGATCTCTTAGGACTGTGCATCTATTTACTTAGCATTTGGACCAAAAAAGCTATGTCTGGTCAAGTCATAGTGAGGTATAACAACCTCCCTATCAACCTTTGATAGTCTGTGGAGTCCTTGATGATTTCATCTTCACTGTTTTTTTTGTTAGTAACACATTTGTCATATTCCACAAAAGTTAATTTTTAATTCATTTCAAGTGAAGTTGTAGCTGGTTTTGCTCCACTTAGACCAGCTTCAGATACTAATTCTAAAATATACTTCCTTTGACACATCACTATTTCTTCCTGTGACCTGACAACTTCAATCCCTAGAAAGAACTTCAACTCACCAAGGTCTTTCATTTTGAACTGTAACTGCAGATCTTTCCTGGCCCGATCAATCAACTCTTAACTGCTTTCAGTAACTAGCAAATAATCTACATATACTAAGATGATCTCTATCATCTATATATACTAAGATGATCACTACTATCTTGTCAATAGATTTTGTGTAGAGTGAGTATCATAGTGACTTTGAGTGAAGCCCATTTGTATGAGAGCAACTATTAGTTTCCCATTCCATTCCCTAAGAGCCTATTTTAGACCATATAATAACTGTGGAGTTTGTTGACCTTCTGATTCTCCCCATGTCTAGCAAACCCCTCAAGAATGGTCATGTACACTTCTTCAAGTAGCTCACCATTGAGAAATGCATACACACATTCATATGAAAAATGGATCAGTGATTTGAAATAGCAAGGGCCACCAAAGATCTAACAGTGACCATTTTAGCCACAGGTGAAAAAGTCTCAGAATAATTTAACCTAGCGTTTTGGCTATAACCCTTGGCCACAAGTCTAGCATCTTTCAACTTCACTTAAGGCTTGGTACTTCACCTTACATATCTACATACAACCAATAGGAGTCTTGCCAGCTAGAAGATTAACTATAGTCTAGGTTTTATTATCTTCTAGATGAGCAATCTCTGATTGAATGGCTTCAATCCAGGCAGGACTTGAGAGGCCTGATGAAATAAAGTTGATTTTGAGATAGAGGAGTAGACAACCAAGGATTGTTGATAAGGTTGAGTCAGATGAGAATAAGTGACATAGGAAGATATAGGATAAGAACATGAAGAAGTAGAGGAGGAAGTGACAAAGTCATTCATTCAGATGGGAGGATGTCCGACTTTAGATGATCTTCTAGGTGCAATAGGCACCTGAACAGGGTTGGTGAGGTTAATGGAACTATAGAGAAAGAAAAGTCAGTAATAGGCTCCCCCTAGATAGGAGTAGTAGGTGTAGAAGATAGATGATGAGATGTAGTAAAAGTAGAAGTGTCTGAGACTGATAGATCAAGTATTGGGAATAGAAGAGTAACAAGGGACTTGACATGTAGAAAAGAAAAAACTGACTCTATGAACACTTCATTTCTACTTGGAAGGAAGGATTTAGAGTGCATTTTGTAGAGTATATATCCCTTTTGGGTTGAAAAGCAACCCATGAACACACTAGGTATGGCCTTGGAAGAAAATTTATATGAGGATTTAGTGTTAGCAGCATGTGCTAGACTTCTAAACACTCTAAGATAATCAAGAAAGAATGGGTGATGATATAGGAATCCAAATGGAGAGGTAAAGTGAAGAATTCTAGATGAAGTTCTATTGATAATGTAGATATCAGTGTTAACACATTCATACCAAAATGTTAGAGGAATACCAACTTGGAACCCAAGTGCCCTGGCTACTTGAAGTATGATTTTGTGCTTCTTTTCTACTACCCCATTCTATTGGGTGTATCCACACCTGAAGTCTGATGTAAGATATCAAGATTAGACAAAATATATTGAAATTTAGAACTAAAGAATTCACAACCATTGTCTGTTCTAAGAACTTTAACAGAAGTAGAAAATAGATTGGTTACTCTTGCAAAAAAGTTCCTCAAAACTACAATGACTTCAAATTTGGATTGTAAGAGACATATCCAAGTGAACTTGGTACAATTATCTACTATCGTGACAAAGTACCTTTTATTACCGTGAGTAGGAACTTTATAAGGACTCCAGATGTCATAATGTAGTAGATCAAAGGCAGACTTAAAACTAGAACTACTAATAAGAAAAGCCAGTTTTGTGTGTTTTGCTAGGGGACAGTTGTTTTAGAGATAGATGTCTTATGATGATCTCTAGAGGAGCACGTCTCAATCTTCTATGCCAAGTTGTAAAAGCTTGTTCAACTATGTGAGCAGCTTTATTTAGTATGTAATGAGATGTTTGAGTAGCTATGTTCCCTTTTAGAATGTATAGCCCTTGTTCCTCTTTACTAATCCCTTTCACTAAGCTAGTGTAAAGATTATGGAATATACATAAATCAGGAAAGAAATTCATTGAATATTGTAGTTCCTTGGTTAGTTTTGAGATAAACAATATATTACACTTAAATTCTGGAAGGTATAGGATAAGAGGTGTCAAATGGGCAGGTTAGGATGAAATTGGGGATGCTAAAATGGGCTGCATTAAATATCGGATTGGGTCTTGACCATCCAAATTTACTTTGGGCTCAAATGGGCTAAAATTTGGGTTAGGTCATGAGCCACCCAATTTAACCCGCTTAATTTAAGACTAGCATTGAACATAAAAAACAAATGATACATTGGGCTGAAGAGAGAATCTTATTGGGCTCAACTTAGAATTATTTTATAATAGGTTAAATTGTATTGGGCTTAAAATTAGTCCAATTCTAAATCATACTAAACCAACCCATAAAATTATAGGTGAATTGCTTATGTTTGGGCTTATTTTTTCACCTCTAGTATAAGATATTAGAGATCAGTTGGTTTGTCAAAACATGTGATTTGCCATTGTGAGTAACCTGAGCCTCACCACCTGTTAGTAGATGAACATAATTTCTCTCATGATCAAGGACCCTTGTGCGATTATACAACAACTCAAAACTAGATATCATATAGTTAGTTGCACCTAAATCTACTATCCACTTAGAGTGGGTAACATTAGTATTTAGGTAAGTCATAGTACCTCCATTAGCTGTTGGAGTGTGATTACTTCCTTCACTACCTTTCTTTAGCATCTGAATGATTTGTTGATACTGCTCCTTAGTGAAATAGGGAGGTAATTGAGTTGCACCAGTCTAATGATGATTGTTATCATGACTAGTGAAGCAGTTCCTTTCCTGATTATTTTCTGCATAACTGGCTGCTTGATTTGCATACTGAATTCCTCCTTTCTTCTTAAACTTAGGCCAATCTAGTGGATAACTAATAAATTTGTAGCAATTCACCTTTATGTGGCCATTGTAACCACATTACTCACATACTACATGCATTTTTTCTGAGGTCTATAGTTATTGGTTGGATGTGTTTTACTGGTATGATTCCTATTGAAACTGGAACTACCTCCTGAGCTAATACTACTTAAGGATATATTACCTAGTCTGGGTTCCAATGATCACTCCTTTGCTCTTGCAATTGGAACTAGATCCTCTCTTTTGACTAAATAATGTTGCCACCTCCAGTGAGTCAATAACCATAGATAATACATTGGCTATGGACCTCTGACTTTCATGATCAATAACCATAGAGTAAGCTTTGTTTAGAGTAGGAATAAGAGACATCATGAGAATTTGGCTTCTACATTGAACATAAGTCTCATTCAGCCCCATAAGAAACTGTAGAAGTCTCTGATAACCATGATATTGTGCATAACTTCTATACTTAGGACAATTGCAGCCTGGACAAGGCATGAATGCATCAAATTCATCCCACGATTCCTTATTCTGAAAAAATACTCAGCTACAGACATAGTTTCTTGAGCCAAAGTTACAATTTCTCTATGTAAGTAAAAAATTCTAGATTCATTCACAATGCCAATTTTCTCCTTTAAATCCAGCCACACTTTATGTGCATTTGAGGCATAAATAATACTACTTAGCAACTCTTTCCCAACTGAATTCATAATCTATAATAGGACCACGATATTAACTTTTTCCCATTCTTCATGTATAGAAACATCAAACTTATCTTTAGTATGGCTGCCATCGACAAAGCCTAGTTTACTTTTTTCTAATAGAGCTAGAGTTATAGATCTATTCCACAGGGCAGAATTTTCAGATCCAATTAGTTGAATAGAACTAGAGAGCTACCTGGTGTATTATTAGTATGAAGATACAATGGGTGGTTGTGGTCTATCTCACCTCCACTGGAACTTCTCAATGCAGACAGACCCGGTGCTATAGGTGCTTCTTCTGTTGTCATGCTTGATTCTAGCTAATCCTAACTGAGTTAAGGCTTCTCCAAGCTTAGTACTCACACTGGATCAGTAGGTCTGATACCATGTTAGCTTCTATAAAGAAGCTCTTGAGTTGATATTAATGGTGAAGTAGAGAGAAATGATGGAAGTGTTTGAGAGAAATCTAAAAATGGTACTATTTCATTGCTTTCAACTTGACACATTACATGTATATATATACATTGACAACTAAGTTATATCTGTCAATGTAACTAACTCTTAACTAACTTTTAACCACTTCATTAAGCCTAACTAACTATGATTAGCACTAGCTAACTAACTACATTACATCAGTTTGCTCTTATCTTAACAAAAATAATTCAATAAGACTAGTGTGAAGAAATTAGCCCGAAACAATACTCAAACCAAACCAATCACCATCTAGTCTATGAAGCCTTTATCAAAATATTTAATGGTGCCAATGACATGTTCATGGCTACCTCAAATTAAAATAAACAATATAAAGTCTAATTCTAAAAGTCAGATGAAATAAATATGCGAATTCTCCGAAATCGAGGAGGACTCACCAATCAGCTAAAATGTGAAGAAGATCTTCAGCGAAGCGCTTATTGAGGATCTTAATACATGTCCCTAAATTATGATGTGGGACCAAGTGAGCGGCGGTATGTAAAATGTACAAGTATGTAAAATGGCAGAATGAAGCAGATAAATGTAAAATAGTATCAACTCAGATAACTCAAATCAAGAGGTAAGGAACTCAATCAGGATGTCAAAACTCTAAAGTTAGAATATAGTTCAGGCAATGACCAATCATATCCAATTCAATCCAATCCAATCAGAGTACTATCGAGACCTATTTAAGAGTTTCTCTAGTCTGACAATGACCATTTATGAGCCAGTGATCGTGCAACAAACTGACGTGTTACCAGTCCGTTCAATATCTTACCTTGGGTAAAGAACAACTTTTCCAATCATGGTTCCATCAATCAAATCAAGTCCTATTCTTTTGGGACTTTAAAAATAGGGAAACATTCCGACTTTAACATATTCAATTCACTCCTACATTTAGTGACGTAGTTATTGAGTTTGAGTTGGACTTGCTCTCACTTAATTTGGTGCTCGATACTCTTCCAAGACTCGATTCTCATAAAACAACAATCAATCCAATCAATAAGAGACTTTTATCAATCCATCACAGTCGAGTCTTTTGACCCATCAATCATTCAATCAGTTTCCAATCACATCTTTCAAGATGAATTTAGACAATCGTGAAAAGGACTATCAATTTAGACCAATCATTTGAAATCAATTATGAAGACTCTCAAGACCATCAAGTTTTATCAATACCATTATCAATCACAATCACAATCACAATCGTATTATCAAGGCTATAGACTCAATCCCTAGGTTCA
Source organism: Solanum virginianum (assembly GCA_000787875.1). Lineage (NCBI taxonomy): Eukaryota > Viridiplantae > Streptophyta > Magnoliopsida > Solanales > Solanaceae > Solanum > Solanum virginianum. The sequence continues at coordinate 11,473 of DF366695.1, forward strand.
TTTACGCAATCTTTTATTAAATAACATATAGAGTTTACGAAATAACTTATATGAAAATATTTGTTCAGTAAATAAAGTTCATGATGAACATCAAGCATGTAAAATACATAGAAAATATAATTTACCAGAAAACTTTCAAAGAAGCATGCATGGAGACTCAATACTTTCACAATCTTTCTATTACCATCAATGGGGGTACATGAAAGAACAATTACATGCTTTCATTTAGCTATGCATACCTGAGATGAAGGATGACAATCAACCTTGCAAGAATTGACTTGAATCCCTTAAGTCCTAGCCCTTCTTCTCCTCTTCCTCACCCAAAGTCTTTATTTAGTTTTTGCATAAGAGACTTAAGAATGGGTTTAGGAATCCCTTTTTAGGCTAAAAAAGATCTATATTAATCATGGGTTAAATTTAGGAGGGGTAGAAAAAAGTCTGAAATACCCCTCGAAAAACTGAAAATTTTGAACTATATGGTGGACTTGGTCCGGGGTGCGGACCTAGTCCCTCCAGAATCAAAATAATAGAATCAAAACTAAGTGCAAGTCTGCGATAGGTCTGCAACACAGAGGTATCGTGCACCTTGCTGAAAATGACACTTTTGCTCCGAAAATATATCTTTTGATCTTATTGCTCTAATTTTCAACCAAGACCATTTTTCCACACAATTATTTATGTTGATTGAGATTCCGACCTTGAATTTCTCAAAAAGATTTGGGATGAAATGTTATGCGAAAAATTTCTCATCTAAGAAGAGTGTTTTCATAATATTACCAAGTGTGACATTGAAGTGATTGGATAGTTTAAAATTAAATATTTATAAAATCCCACAAATTACTATGTGAGCAGCTTGAGGATATGACTTAGCAGCCAGCTTGGCCTAAGCTTCTCGCACGGTTGCTTATAGTATAGAGCAAAGTAATATCATGATATAATAAATCATAATTTATTTTATATAATACAAACAAGAATAACAATAATAGTATGTTTTTATATAATAAAATTTAAAACTTTGAATAAGTTTTATTATTTTTTAAAGGAAAAATTGGAGGTTGATTCTTTTCAAATTTTCAAATAATAATTACCAAAAAGTGTTTTATTTAAGAAAAAAGGGAAAAGTAATTAATGAAAAATTATCAAAAAAAATTCTATTTTTTTAAAGGAAACGTGAAAGCCGTATGGCTTTGGCAAAAAAAAAAGTTTTCCTTATTTTAAGGAAAAAGGGAAAATGATCTTATTTAAAGGAAAAAGAAAACATATTAATGGTCTTTGGTTTTTTAAAAAAAGGTTTTACTTATTTTTAAAGGAAAAATTGGAGGTTGGTTTTCTTCAAATAATAATTTTAAAAAGTTTTTTTTTTTAAAAAAGAGAAGAACGTATTAATTGTTTAAAAGTTTACCATATTTCAATAAAAAGTTTTCTGATTTCACCATGAATCTTAATTATATGGTGAAAGGTTTTATACTAAATATAATAAAATATTATTTTCTTTCCTTTTGATTTATGACTTCTCTACTTATATAAAAATACTCCAATATCAACTTTTGATTCATCAATCATTCAAAAATCAACTATTTCGTTTTGCATCTTCTTATTCATTCACTCCCTTCATCAATTTGTGCTAAGTGGTGCTGAATCTTATTTTTACGATTTTTCTTGAACTTCAATTTGATTACACCAATGAAGGCACTCGAAAGACTTTAACATTTATCTATGAAGTTAAGGATTAAAGATGCCATCAGACAATTCCAAGAATTGCTCCTTATGATTTGAGGTAAACTTATTATATTTTTTATTTATTCTTAAAGCTAATTAATAATTTATTATTATATATTCTTGAGAAATAAATTGCAAATTAAAAAGTTGTCAGTTGTTATTTTTATATGTAATGTCTCAACAGTTATTAGTTCTAAATTATTTAATTTATAACTTTTGTACATATTATTCGGATTACGTCACATAAAATTTGTTAGCCATTGTAACTCATACATCAATAAAAGATTTTTCCATTCAAGATTAATATAACAAACTTTGTTATATCTTTTCATATAGAAAAATTACTAAGTATGATTAACAAAATTTTCTCTTACGTAATAAATAATAATGTGTCATATAACACATCAATCCTTACTTTTCTGGTAATAAGGAAAGTAAATTAGATTTTCTGTATATTTTGTTTTAGATTTAAAATATGGAGAGTATTACCATAATAATTTTTAAATATGTTCAAGTGGAAAACTAGAAATAACAAGTTATCTATCTAAATCTATCTATCTATATGTCTATACTATATTAAAAGCGTGAAGACCCTTAGAAATGTTGTTTAAATTTTTTGCCCTTCATTAAAAACTCCACTTTAGACAAAATCGTCTTCTCAT
>DF366694.1:0-19755 GCA_000787875.1 Solanum virginianum
TATAGAATACGAACAACTACTTAAAGAAAAAATAAAAGTAATAACAGAACACATAGAAAAAACTAGACAACTCATTCCCATATATAAACAACTTGCTAAAGTAAATATACCATTGGGATAGAGTATGAGACATTTTCTAAAAAGAATACTAGAAAAACAACGAAAACAGAAAGAAATTATATTAGAATAAATGGACATACATAAAGAAGAGGGAAAAGTCTAGCCGCTTCCTAATTTGTCCAAACTACTCGCTCTTTTTTTTTTTAATTGTCATTTTCTTTTAGAATCAATTTTTATTAATATTTTAAAATGTGTTTTCATGATATTGATATGAAAAAAGTTATAATTTATATTACTTTTTTTTTTTATAATTTTTGAATATCTAATTTTTTATTCTTAAAAAAATTAAATTAATATAATTTTATTTAGCCTATAAAGTTAGTCAAATTAACATGATAACCAACAAACGGAGAGAATATAGACTCTTTCGGAACCCAAAAAGAAGAGAGTTTCATATTGAAATCAAAGATTAGTAAGGATAAATATAGTTAAATTGTTATTTTAGTTATTTTCTTCATCTCAATTTTTGTGATATAGTCTCTAATTCGATACAAAATTTAAGAATTTTTTTATAACATTTCAAAATTATCCTTAAAATAAATGAATTTCCAAATAAAAAGAATACCCATTTATGATTTTTCTTTTATCAAATTAAAAAAATGTGAGTCAGTAGGAATAAAATACTAATAATATTTATTAAATAAAAAAAATCACATAAATTATAACAAAAGGGAATATTATTGTCTTAAGAACCCTGAAAAAAAAAACACGACAAAAAAATATTATTGCTTTTAAGATTTGAACTCTTAAATTCATTAAAGGAAGTGTCTGTAATCATGGTCAATTATATAATATTTTGAACTTTGGATGCATATGATCTTTTTAAATAATTTTTTTAAAAATATAATATTACTCTACATGCTTGGAATCATGAGCCCACCTAAACCAAAAAGTTTTCCCAAATATCATCTATAAAATTGTTATTATATTTGAAATACAACTTCAAATGAATGTAAAATTTTTATATTAAAAAACTGATTTTCAAAAACTTTGAAAAAAACTTACAAATAATAAACGGGTCTTAAGTATCTCAAGTTGTACTACTATTAAGTGTCTTTATTGTAAAAGCCAATTGCCAAAGCAATCAACCATTTGGTGGCTTCCACGCTTAAGCTTAACCCCATTTTAAAAGAAATTCAATTTGTCACCATCTGACCTTACAACTCATGATGATGTCTATCTTAATTTTGATAGACAAATCTAATCCTGATCCGAAACGATTAGTAACAAGTACGGCAAAAATAGTTTAATAAATATATAAAGTGAAATTAAATTACTATACATATATAACACAACAAATTTCCTCTCCGAACCTGGAAGTTATATATACAGAACTATTATTATACACATGATACATCACACTAAATCATAATACAACACTCTATATATATACATATAATTAAAATAATATACACAATGAATCTCAAATCACAAAAGACAATCACTGATTCAGAAGGAGACGTGAAGAATTCAAGGACATCCAGCGCCACCTCTCCGAATATGACGACTATCACTCGGGCTTGATTTAGCCTTTTGGTACATATATAATTGCATTTAGAGTAAAATATACTTCACCTTCTTATAGGGATGGAAATGGACGGAGCGGAGCTAATATGAATTATATGGGGCAAGGTGAATTTAAACTTATGCGGAGTGGAGCGGGGTGAGGCAGGTTAAAGTAATTATTTTTTAAATTAATATGGGGGGAGGGGAGGGGAATGAGTTGCGGATTTAAGGTATCAAATAGGAACTCAAAGAAATAAAATTTTTATAATTAATAAAAAATTAAAAATATAAGCTTTTTATATTAGATTTTGGCTTTAATTTTAACTGTTTTTTCTAAAATTTAATCTAGACGTGTTAGTAAATTGCTAGTTGTTGAAATGTTAACTGGGAACTGTTAATTAGTTGTTGAGATGTTAATTAGTAAAAAAAAATTATTAAAAAGTTATGAATTTATTTTCATATCAGATTCAACTAAAAAATAAAAAAACTTAATAATTTATGTATAGCGAATTTGTGCAGGAATCATATAAGATATGATTTAAAAAATTTGTCAGTTGAGATCAATTTTCTTTGCAGACACCCAGCACCCGCCATATTGTCATCCTTACCTCCTTAGACCTTAACCTTTAATGATTGAAAAACAATACCCCCTCCATCGAATCAACAAGTGAGTTTCGACATTATTCTCTCTTTTTTGTTCAAATCATACATATAAACTTGAGTATGAAAAAAATACTATGAGTCTGTTGCAATTCTTATTGTATGCAACATGATTCATATTAAAATTTATCCAAAAGAAAACTCTAAATTAATTGTCCAAAGATTAGTTGTCTAGAGTAGAGCCTCGATATTAGCAAATGATCAATAAAATAAATTCATTTTATCGTATGAGAGTACATCAAAATACTTTACTGTAGCTAAGTTTACTGCTAGCCTCTAGACGAAAGCAAACTTTGATTGCCATTGCTTGTCGTTTCTGACCGCCTTATTTGGCCACCCATCCTCTTAAATTGGTTATCAATCTAAGGATGGAAGGTTGCGCTAAACTCACTCTTCTACGCGATAAAAAGAAACTTTAAAACTTGTTGGAGCTTCTAAGCACAACAAATCAAAGTTGAAGATAGGCCAAAGTAGGCAAGCAAACGGCTAAAGCATAGAATGCGCAAAGTAGATAGTGCACATGTCATGTGACCCATTGGTCCAAAGCATATAAGGTGATTTAATATATTTAATATTTGATATGCTAGCTAGGCCTTTAGGTTTTTCAGTTTAAGATTATTTAACATTAAAACGATACAATTGAATTTATGCATGTGGTAAAAATTTAGATAAGTCAAATTGACCATAATAATAATAAGATGGAAGTGGTGTAGTGGATGACACTTCTCCTTCCTTAATCAGAGGTCTTAGGTTTGAGCCATGGGTATGAAAAAATTCTTGATAGGGAGCGCTTCCTTGAATGGACCCTACACGATGTGAATCTAAATTTGTCGGGCTCCAATGTAGGTACCGAATATCAAATGGGTAACCAAAAAAATAATTAAGCAATATGATCAAATATAAGATTAAATTAGCCTAACCTCCGAGGAAGTTGGCCGACAGCGACATTGTATGAATTAGCCTAACCTCCGAGGAAGATGGCCGACAATGACACTGTAAATTACACATAATGTACAGTGTAGTATGATATTGTATTGTATTGTACACTACAATACAATATTTGGATAAACTATATGTCACGACACAGTCATGATGGCGCCTATTAGATCCCACCTATAGGCAACCCATCATCCAAGCCCCAGGATACCTGTCCTAGCTCTCTAGGCAAACCATAGCAACCACAACAATATAAATAACTAAAACCTACCTAGAACCTGGAAGTCAACTGTACAGAGCTACTATAGACTCAAATAAAATATACATATATACATACATAACTAGAATAACAATCTACACATAAAATGGCACTGCATATACAAGTCCAGCGTCTAAATACAAAAGACGGTCGTCAAAACCGAAAGAGGCTGCAAAATGTCCAGTGTTGCTGATGCTCATTAATGTCTCTTGAATCGCCTACAAACCCCTAGCTCAGCGACTGTGGCTAATATCTGGACCTACACCATGGGAAGATGCAAAAATATAGGGGTAAGTACTGGTAACAGGCACCTAGTAGGCATCATCGACCAACTGAGTGAAATGTTATACTATAGAAGGCTCTAATATAGAGAACTATAGTAAATGTAGCAAATCTGAACTCTGATTACGGAGTAAACATGTCTAGAGAATCACCGAACCCCAACTGAACCAACCCAAGTAGTGTACAATGATACTGATTGACGAAACACGAGTAAGCCAAAAACATAACTATCACCCGACTGAGACATAGTGTTGTACATGGGTGCAAGGCCCTAATATCTATGATTGTATGTCGACTAGGCCCCATAAGCCTAGAAAGTACACCCAAGCACAATCTAACTGACAAAATAACCATAGAACTCACGAAACCCAACTTTCAATATCACATGATCCAGGGGTCAGCTGTACGTGGGTGCAAAGCCCTAGTGTCTAAACCTGTACACTCCCTGAGCTTCCATAAGCCCAGAGAGTACACCCACGCATAATCAGGGTATGTATAGGTGTATGGATCCATAGGTGATCAATCGGGTCCTTGACCCATCCACAATAACCAGTATCATACGGGGACTCGAACCCCTATAATATTAAGTAAGGCCTTGAACCCCCTTCCCGACCTGGCCTCCAGTCGGGGCAATTAGCCAGGGCCAAATGGTTTGGCAATATATATAATAGTGGGATGTATCCCCCGTGGGAGAAAGAATTCCTCTAACAATCAATAGGGCCTCAAACCAAAGAATAATCAATAGGGCCTCGAACCCAAGAATAGTCAATTGGACCTCAAACTAAAGAATAATCAACTGGGCCTTGAACCCAGAAATAGTTAATTGGGCCTCGAACCTCAAAATAGGTATCTATCACCCGGCATCCCAGTCGTGGTTACAGAACTCACTCGAACAATGGGTCATGATTTCTAGGTCTCAGACACTCGGATATGACTATGGAAGCTCGAATAACGACAGGGAGCATCATGTAGGCTCGAAGTATCAAAACAGTCCCTCACTCAACCAATTTGTCCAGATTCGAAACTCCAAAATCATATCATGCCAGAGTAAATGTAGACAATGACACTTACAACATATACATACCACCCAATCCAATTCACACAACCATATGTCACCATCCCTCAGATACCACTAGCTTATATCAGCCTAAGGTAAGGAGAACAAATGCACAAGGACCAACAACTGTATATAGAAGTATATATTTCATAGGCTAATATAGGGTCATACCCACCCAAAGCCAAATAAACCACGTTCCAGTCAATCACCAATACCTTGAGTAAATATGGGTCTCGAAGCCAAAAAAAAATCAATCAACAAGGCCTAACCCTGAATATGTAATCGTTGTAGTCTCAGACCCAAAATGTACCAACTGATATATCACAAGTATCCAGAACAATCAAGTCTAGTAGAATCATATCTATACCAGAATCAGTCCAATGTACGGTTGTATCATAGGTATCCCGAACAAATTAGCCCACCAGAATCATATCTATAGTAGAGTCAATCCACAGTATAGTATAAAATCTACAATAGCTTCACAGCCAGCATATCTCAGTAGCATTGTAACGAATTAGCCCAACACTGTGAACTATTGTCCGCTCTTGAGCCTAGCCCATTACGAATTTATCTCTTTGGGCTCACCCCAAAAGGTGCCTCACAGTATTAGATCCAATCCTTCACTTAAATAGCCCAGAACTCTCCCTCTCTTTTCCAATGTGGTATTTTCCTAAGTGAGCCAGGTTTTATATATCATCTTCCCTGCACTCACCCCTCGTAGGGACTCAGCATCCTCGCTGAGGTTTGCCCCACCACTGTACTAGTCGAGAGTCGGCTCAGATATCACTTGTAACGACCTGGCCTAATACTATAAAGTATTATCCGCTCTTGGGCCTAGCCCATCACATATTTATTCTTTTGGGCTCACTCCAAAATGTGTCTCACAGTATTAAATCCAGTCCTTCACTTAAATAGCCTAGAACTTTCCCTCTTTTTTTCGATGTGGGATTTGCCTAAGTGAGCCAAGCGTTACGTATACCATCTGTAACGACCTGGCCCAATACTGTGAAGTATTGTCCGTTTTTGGGCCTAGCCCATCACGAATTTGTCCTTTTGGGCTCAGCCCAAAAGGCACCTCACAGTATATAGACTAGTCCATTACTTTATATACTCAATATCTCTCATGTGTTTTGCCGATGTGGGATATCCCTCTCTAGATGGGTTGTTACATACACCACCTCTATGGACTCAACGTCCTCACTGAGGTTTGCCCCACCGCATGGGATTTGCCTAGACTCAGCACTGAGATTTGCCCCACCTCACAGGAATTTGCCTAAACTCAGTTGAACTCTAGTCCCACATAGACAAGGCTGACATAAGAGTGGCTCTGATGCCATCTTTGTCACACCTCGAGCCTATACCTTGGACATAACTGACATTCAAAAACCATTTCTGGTCCCAAGCAGAAAATATTAATATCGTAATGAACTAGAATGGGCTCAAAATTCATGAACTTAAAGATACAATAGTAGTACATACAACTTAAGTCAAAATCTTTCCAACAATTTCAAAGAAATAACTTGAACAATATCTTTTTAGTCTATGAAGCCTCTAAAGTGCTGATTCTAAATAAGGCACGGAGTAGGCTCATGGGTACCTCAAATAAAATAAATACAAAGAAATAAAGGATCCCGAGTTCCTCTAGATGCAAAGAGGCCTTGCCCACTGCTGATGGGAACTGTCTCACTAAACATCTGCTAACATGAATACCAGCATCTACATCATAAAATGATGCAGCGACAAAGGCGTCAGTATGTGGAATGTACGGTATGTAAGATGACCATAAAGTAGTAAGGATATGATACTCACTTTAAAACTGAACTTTGAGATAACTTAATAGACAAAAGTATGTCATGTAAGTAAAAGATATATTCTTAAACTCGTTTCAAGGTGCAACTTAATATAAAAGAAATACTTACTTTAATGCATCTATGAGCATAAATAAATGTATAAAAATATAATACTCAAATGCTTAGCTCTACTAATAGCTCAACTCAATTTATTATGAAACATAATAGAGAGAAATACTTGAATAAAGAATTGATAAATCTCGGTATGTAAAATAATAAACTTTACTTCTTGGCGAGTTTCTCTAACCGACAACCACCACGATGAGCTTCGTGATGATACAACGTCTTGTCCATGCTGCCAGATCTGTCCCATACTTTGCCGAGGTAAGGAACAAAAACTAGGGGAGTGGATCCATCTCAAAACTGGGCTATCTCAATGACAAGTGAGGAATTATCTTCTGGTACAATCTTATCCTACGGTGGCTACATAGTTTATGAGTTCAAGTTATGATTACTCTCACTCATATCGGTGCTTAAACTGTAAACTTTATTACTTTTCATGAAATAGATATAAGGTTCTCATAATTTCAATCATAGTTGTAAATCTTGTCTCAATATTTTAATTTAATAATAAAAATAAGCAAGAATCATGATCCTTATCAAGAAAATATGCATGAATAGTATTTTGATGAAATTCGTTAGTAATAGATGAAATTTTGATCTCAACTCATAATTATGATCTTGGGTAGAAACTAGTAGTTAAGGATAATAAAATAATAGTAGAATAACTTTTAAAGGGTCTTACATACCTTAGAGATCAGTTCTTGGAAGAATTGAAGAAGATTCTTGAATTCTTGACTTGGAATCTTTAGGGTTCTTGATGAAGAACCCCGATTCTTGAAAAAGAAGAATCAAGAATTCCTTTCATGGAATTCTTGAATTCGTTTCTTGAAACCGTTGAGGAAAAATTTTGAAAGTAAATTCTAACGTGATGACTTTCTTGATGATTCTTGAAGGTTCATGTTTAAGAGTGAAGGAGAGGGTTTTTGATTATGCAAACTGATGTTTTGTATGTTTTGGGACCTTAAATAGATCTCCAAAGATTTTAGGATAAAAGTACCCTAAAAATAAAAAAAATGTCATTGCTTATCCAGTAAGGGTCCGCTTTCTGTTCGCAAAGCGCTCAGGGCACGGACCTTCAGACAGCTCTGCACTTCTTCACTAAAATGGTCATAACTTTCTACTCTAAACTCTATTAACGTGAAATTAGATGCGTTGGAAAGCTAATTTGAATATCTTCTATTTGATATATTATGGGTCACCTAACTCATTATACTTTAGGAGACATGGTCATTTGAAATTGACCCTTCTATCAACTCATACGAAAACTTAGTTAATAGAAATTCTTTGGACTTGGCTTGATGTAAAAGATCCCTTAAACTCGTTTATTGTCTTAGGAGGGGTCAAAGAATGACCAAAATGCCCTTTCCAAATTAAAAGAATAAAATTTGATCTCGAAATACCATGTTCGTGACGTGCCTGGGGCACGAACATGTGTATTTCGCGAATTTCTCCGAATAAGTTCTTTCCAGGAAGTTTAAGAAAAATCCCAAGTGTAGGTCCGTGCCCTAGGCGCACACTCACACTGTCCTAGATTTAATTACGAAAAATTATTTTCCAACTCGGTTGCTCTAAAATTGGGTCGAGACCACTTTCTTACTTTATTTTTCGTGCTGATCATAAATTCGGTCTCGAATTTTCCTTTGGAGCTTGGAAAGACGCGTTATGCTCATGATTCCATTCTAAGGGTATTTTGGTAATTCACGGGGTGTTACAAGCATCAGGACACACATTTATATAGATATGAGTTAAGCCAGAATACATACATGTCTCAAGGCATTAGCCTACGTCTAGCCTTTACTAGGCCTATTTGTAGTTCAACAGTACTAGAACAACCACAAGTATCCCCAAAATAACTGTAATTACCCCATATGCTAAGTACAACGACTATCCAAGAAGACAGATGTTAACAAATCATGACAACAGTATTAAATTACATAGCAGGAAATATAACTAACAATCAGCCTCAAGATATATATACATATCTTAATCAAGACTTCCAACCATAAATAGGTTCTCAATATACATGTATTTCAGCTCATCTTAGAGGTAAGGAAATCCTAGCATACTTGAAAGATGAATCCACGTGTTTCGGATCTGTCCACACGAGTTTTATCCTGTCTGACCATCTTCAAATGCTGCTCAACTGTTAAAGTATGAATCACAGCACAAGTACAACTATTTTGACTGTAATATCTATTGTTACTATAAGTAATAATGAAAATTGTGTAGTACAAACTTTAATTTTTTCAATGAAATAACTTCATACAAATTTCATATAATTAATGTAACGGTCAATATGAAGTTAAATAAATTTCAAAAATATTAGACTAGATGAAAGGAGAGAAGAGTCAAGTCCTTTTAATTCACAGAGTTACCTTAAGAAAATTATTTCCCTTAAGTACTCCAAGTTATGGAATATATCCTCCCACGATAAAATGACTCACGATAAATAAATAGTGGTACCTCAAATTTGTTGTCCAGTGAACTACTCAATGGCTTGCAATCACACTTGAATTTTTAAACAACATTTTTTCTTCTTGAAACTTGTCTTAAACTTTTCTACCAAAAGTTCCTTAGTTTTTCTCTTAAGTTCTCAAGTTCTTAAGTCGTTAAGTTATGCCAATATCTGAGAAGGATTTAGATATTTATAGCCAATAGGATGTATAATGATTCATATATAGTAGACGAAAGGTTGCACCGAAATACGAAAGTTGTATGAATATTCATAAATGAAATGACTTCATTCATAATTGCAATTTTCACAATTTTCAGTACACCAACCCTTATACAATATACCATTATCCATTCACCCATTATACATTGAACCTAACAATCCCCTACATGAATGGGAATGACTATAACATGAAAGATAGTTATACATGGACTCGTGTGTGACTACAAACAAAGAATAGTTGCATCGGGATAAGTGGGTTTCCCTTTGAACTTTTCATAGTAAACTTATATCAGATGCATTCGATCAATCGGTAGATGCGATATTTTTGAATCGAACTTGAATGTACACCTAGATAATATAAGTCACATAACTAACCTTTTACCATCTATGGTTCTCACTATTTTGTTCATTTAAGCCATTTAGAAAATCAGCCTTTACTAACATTCTCCTTGAAACGGCTTTCATTTCACTCCCACATAGGTAATTTCTAAATGTTTACTCCCGTAGAGAAACTATTTGGTCATACCTTACCAAACTTATAAATCATTAAAAAGTTTTAGTATAAATTTTATCCAGATAATTGAACATTGTCTTCATCATGAGAATGGGTTAGATTATTTGACAATGTTGGACCATCAAACACAACAGTTTGATCTTCTTGAACCTTACTCTTGGGATCTCCAGTCTGCTAGGTAAAGTTACCATCATGTTTGACTTATCCTAGGCCTTAAACCCATCCTCTTAGATGACCTTTCAACTCCCTCTCTAGTTAGGCCTTTTGTACATGGATCCGACACATTATCTTTTGACCTTACATAGTCAATTGTGATAATTCCACTAGAGAGTAGTTCTCTAATGATATTATGTCTCTGTCTTATGTGATATGATTTACCATTGTACATCATGCTCCCTGCCCTACCTATTGCAGCCTAACTATCACAATGTATACATACAAGTGCTAATAGTTTAAGTCAAAAAGGGATATCTTCTTAGAAGTTCTGGAGCCATTCAGCTTCTTCACCAGCTTTATCTAACGCGGTCAATTCAGATTCCATAGTGGATGAGCAATACATGTTTGTTTGGATGACTTCCAAGAAACTGCACCACCATCTAAAGTAAATATATATCTTCTTGTGGATTTACCAATTTGTATCACTATATCCTTTAATTAATGCTGGATATTTGTCATAATGCAAAGCATAGTATTGAGTATATTTTAAATATCCTAAAACTCTCTTCATTGTCATCCAATGAGTTCGATTGGGATTGTTCGTGTACCTTCTCAGCCTATTAATACCATATTCTATATCTGGTCATGTACAATCATGATATACATCAAGCTTTCTAATACTCTCGCATAGTCTAATTGTGAGTCGCTTTCACTACTATTCCTTCTAAGTGCGAAGCTCACATCTATTGGAGTCTTGACAATTTTGAAATCCAAATACGTGAACTTGTTAAGTACCTTTTCAATATAGTGAGACTGCGATAAAGCCAAACCTTGTGGAGTTTGAAGAATTTTGATTCCTAAGATAACATCAGCCACTCTAAGGTCTTTCATTTCAAATTTACTAGAAAGCATTTTCTTAGTAGAATTTATGTCAGCCAAGTCTCTACTGATGATCAACATATCATCTACATACAAATAAACAATGATTTTATGATTTGGAGTGTCCTTAATGTAAGCACATTTATCACACTCATTAATCATAAATCCGTTTGCCAACATGGTTTGATCAAACTTTGCATGCCATTATTTTGGTGCTTGTTTCAGTCCATAGAGTGACTTTACAAGTCTGCACACTTTTCTTTTCTTACTAGGAATTACAAAATCCTCATGTTGTTCCATGTAAATTTCTTCATCCAGCTCTCCATTCAAGAAAACAATTTTTGTATCTATTTGATGGATTTCAAGATCATATACTGCCACTAGTGCTACCAACATCCGAATAGATGTAATCCTTGTCAGTGGCGAGTATGTATCAAAGTAATCAAGGCCTTCATTTTGTTTGAAGCCTTTGAATACAATTCTTGCCTTGTACTTGTCAATAGTTCCATCTGTCTTCATTTTCCTTTTAATGATCTATTTTGATCCTAAAGACTTATTTCCCAAAGGAAGATCAACCAACTCCCAATATGGTTATTCAAGATTGGTTCAATCTCACTATTGACAGCTTCTTTCCAAAAAGGTGAATCCACAAATGACATTGCTTCTTGGAAGGTTTGAGGTTCATTATCAATGAGAAATGTAACAAAATCTGATTCAAAGGAAGTAGCAGTCCTTTGACGCTTACTGCGCCTTGGATTTTCTCCATTTTGTATATTTCTCTTTGGTTCAAGTTAAGGTTGTTCAGAACCTCCACTAGACTCTTCAAATTTAGCTTTATACGGATAAATATGTTTAAAAAATTCAACATTATTTGATTTAATTATCATATTTTATTGAATATTTGGATGTTCAGATTTATGAACCAAAATCGGCAGGCTTTACTATTTCTAGCATATCGAATAAACACACAGTCTATAGTCTTTGATCCTATTTTCAACCTTTTCAGTATAGGAACTTGAACTTTTGCTAGACACCCCTACACTTTGAAATATTTCAAGTTGGGTTTCTTTCCTTTCCATTTTTCATATGGAATTGATTACGTCTTTTTATGGGGCCTTTATTGAGTATACGATTTGTTGTAAGGATAGCTTCCCCAACAAGTTTTGTAGTAAACCTGAACTTATAAGTAAGACATTCATCATTTCCTTCGGAGTTTGGTTTTTCCTTTCCACAATTCCATTAGATTAAGGTGAATAAGGGCAGTCATTTGATGGATAATTTCATTTTCCAAACATATTTCTGCAAATGGAGATTCATATACTCCACTCCTATCACTTCGTATCATTTTTATCTTTTTATTCAACTGATTTTCAACTTTAGTTTTGTATTGCCTAAATGCTTCAATTGCTTCATCCTTACTCGATAGCAAATAAATATAGTAATATCTAGTGCAATCATCAATAAAAGTTATGAAATATTTTTTCCCACCATGCGTTGGTGTTGACTTAATATCACGAATGTCTGTGTTGAATCAAGTCTAAAGGATTGGAATTCTTTTCAATAGACTTATACGGATGCTTAGCAAACTTAGCTTCCACACATATTTGACATTTTATTTTATTGCGCTCTAAATTAGGCAACACTTCTAAGGTAATCAGTTTTCATTTGTGATCTTGCTATTAGAGAAAGACAAGTACACTTAGTTACTTCAAATAAAGATTTGATCTTTATTTTCACTTTGTTTCTAGTTTAATGGTGAAGTTTATAACTCTCAATCGTTAACTGAATGAACTTCGATATTCTGGCGAACTTTTCAAGTTCTCTGAGTCAATATCAATTCAAATAGAGCATAAACCCACAAAAATTTTAATCTTCAGAAACCAATTATAACTACACAATAAGACGGTAATTTCCTTAAGATTGTTGCTACTATAAGTAATAATGAAAATTGTGTAGTACAAACTTTAATTTTTCCAATGAAATAACTTCATAAAAATTTCATATAATTAATGCAATGTTCAATATGAAGTTAAATCAATTTCAAGAACATTAGACTAGATGAAAGGAGAGAAGGGTCAAGTCCTCTGAATTCACAGAGTTTCCTTAAAGAAATTATTCCCCTCAAGTACCTGAGGTTATGGAACATATCCTCCCAAGACAAAATGACTCATGAAAAATAAATAGTAGTACCTCAAATTTGTTGTCCAGCGAACTACTCAATGGCTTGTAATCACACTTGAATTTTTTGAAACAATACTTTTTCTTCTTGAAACTTGTCTTAAACTTTGCTACCAAAAGTTCCTTAGTTTTTCTCTTAAGTTCTCAAGTTCTTAAGTTGTTAAGTTGTACCAATATCTGAAAAGGATTCAGATATTTATAGCTAATAGGATGGTATTAATGGTAGACGAAAGGTTGCATCAAAATACGAAAGGTGACATGAATGAAATGAATTCATTCATAATTGCAATTTTCACAATTTTCAACACACCAATCCTTATACAATATACCATTCACCCATTATACATTGAACCTAATAATATCTCGAGAAACGAGGAAGAATAGATCAATTATGACTAAAATGGAGAAGTGGGGCCCATGCCCAAAATACCAAACCGATCCCCATTATGTCACCGTGTCTTTACCCAAAAATTGAGCTTAAAACGAGGCTCAAAATAATCAGAAACAGTCCAAAAACAAATGACATTTCTTATAAAAAAATAACATATATGTACAGCAGCTTCTCGGCCAAATTTCTTAAAATTGTAGTCAAATTAGCAGAATACGAATATACCACGACGTAGGTCTTGAAAAGTAGTACAACTTAAACCCAAATTTCATTAAATTCCAATAAGAAACGGCCAAGATACCTCAACTTGAAGGTTTCTGAAGAATTACAACATAAACAACAGCTATAACATCATTTTCACACCAAATAGAGCTCTATCAATTAGTCATGACATCACTACAATGTGCGCCACGCAAAAACTCACAGAATAGACCTAAATTTTACCAAAATGGGATTCAAAACAGATAAAAAAAGCACATGTCAAAGTTTTTAAAAATTACACTCAATATACAACAGGAAAACATCAATTTTTACCTCAAATGACGTGTCAAAATCAGTTTTCGAAGCTCCCGTGGTGTTTCTCTCGAAAAAATACACAAGTTTTAAATCGCCAAATAGAGTCAAAAGTGAGTGAGAAATCATAATTCAAAGTTTGCTTTGTGTTTTTGCAAATTCTGGAAACAAAATATGGATATATATGAATTCTTCGCCGCCTCTCCTGCTTGGCCACGTCGGCGCCACCTTTTCATTTTCAGCAATTGTTCAAACTTAATTTTGATATTTTGGCATCATTCAAAGTCACAAAAATATAACCCATACATGAAATCTAATCGAAAATAATATTTTAGACTCAACAGTGTAGTCAAAATTCTCATCGGAGGTCATTTCATACCAAAATGGGTCCCATTTCTCAATATTGAAGTCTATCGAAGGGACCAAAATACAACCGGAATCCCCGAAAATTAAACGAAAAGTCTTCCTAGACCAAATTTGACGTTTCAAATCCAACGGTGCAGTCAGAATTCCTATTTGACACACGATTACCAAGGACGTTGACTAAAGTCAATTATTAGCGCATGTTCCGCCGGTTAAATTTGTAAAACTCGATATAATTGCATCGAACATGCTCCTAGCCTAAAATTGTCATTCCAGAGCTGATGGAATCATAAAAATTCCAATCCGAGGTTATTTACAAGTACTTTACCTAAAAATTTATTTTACAATTACAATCTCTCGTTCAACTCAAAAAGTTGTATAATTGTCAAATGATTCACCCAATGACCGAGCAATCAGTGACATAAGTCCTAAATAATCCACAGTAGCTACGTAAATGCCCAAACTGATAAAAATATTCATAGGATCACCGAAATGACCTGGAGGGTCATTACACTATATGATTTGTTATTGTTTAATTATAATTTTGTTGTTCGATTGATTAGATTGCAATTGATAAATTTATGAAAATGCCCTTAATTATTATATATATTAAATTTATTAATATCTTTCAAAAAAATAATAAATAAAAATAGTAGGCAATTATATTATCGTAAAGTTTAATAAAAAAACAAAGGGTAAATTAAAATTATTTAAAGATAAGTTGATGCGGAGGAGAATGAGTAATATGACTATGAAAGTAGTAGATATATTAGGGTAAAATTTATCAAAGAACAAAAAAGGTAAAGTTCAATAAAGAATAATAAAGGATAAATTAGAATTATTTAAAATTAAGAATCTATATATATAATAAAGGAAAATAGTTTATGCAATATGGTTAAGCCATGTGTCAAGCTATTAAAAAGTTATTAGGCAATTTTAGACAACAAAATTAATAAATATGATAATAGAATCTTTTAATTAAGACATTAAACATAATTGAATTAGCAAATAGATTAAACTTTTAAAAATAAAAGAAGAAAAAAGAAACAAAAGAGAAATAGAGGAAAATTATTGAAACTATTGTGTATATAAGTGGTAAAAATCATAATATAATTTTAAATTAAATATTACCATATATATATATATATATATATATATATATATATATATATAGAAAAAATTTAAATTATATATATATAACATATTTTATTAATTTTATAATATATATTTACATATATATATATATATATATATATATATATATATATATATAGTAAAAATTTAAATTTTATATATATAAGACATTTTATTCTTCACTGTTAATATGTTTTATATAATAAAAAAATTTCTTAGCCGTACATGATAAAAGTCAGAATATAATTTTAAATTAAATATTACTATATATATACATGATAAAAATTATAATATAAATTCAAATGCAATATTACTGTGTATATATATGGTAACAAAGAAATTAGCAAATACATTAGACTTTTGTATAAAAGAAAAAAAAGGAAAAAAGAAAATAGAGGAAAATTATTTAAATCACTGTGTATATAGTAAAAATCACAATATAATTTCAAATTAAATATTTAAAACCATGTATATACGTGAAAAAATTTATAATATAAATTTAAATTAAATATTATATATATATATATATGGGAACAATATATATTAAATATAAACATATGGTAATTATATATATATTAAACTACATATATTAGATATTTTATTCTTCATTATTACTACGTTTTATATTAAACTGTATTTAGGTTGTTTGTAGAAAATGGTATAATAATTAGTAAAAAGAAAATGGAGCTATGTAAAAAACATATAAATTTTTTAGGAGTAGTACTAAGAGACGGAAAAATTAAGCTACAACCGCATATAGCTAAGAAAGTTTTAGAAATGCCAGATAAATTAGAAAGCACAAAAGAATTACAAAAATTTCTAGGACTTATAAATTATGCTAGGGATTTCATCCAAGACTTAGGAAAAATAGCAGTGCCACTTTACGCTAAGATCGGAAGTAAAAGAAAGAAACATTTTAATACAGAAGATATCAAGTTAGTGCAAAAATTAAAGAAAAAGTTAAAAAATATTCCTGACTTAAATATACCTCTTGAAACTAATTATTTAGTTATAGAAACAGATGAAAGTTTTGCAGGATGGGGAGCTATATTAAAAGCCCGACCAAATAAATATAGTAATAAAAGTGAAGAAAAAATATGTGCATATCAGAGTGAAAAATATAAAGAAAAGGGAAACATAAGTAGTATAGATGCAGAAATTTTAGCAGTAGTATATGGGTTAAATAGTTTTCATTTATATTTTTTGAACAAGACCAAAATATTAGTCAGAACAGACTGTGAAGCAATTGTTAAATTTTATCAAAAAAAATAAAAAAATAAGTAGCAGGCAAAGATGGCTTAATTTCATGGACACGATCTCAACCTACGAAAATATTGTCTTTGAATATATTAAAGGAAAAGATAATAACCTAGCAGATCAATTAAGTAGTTAAATCTTAGACTTAACTAATGAGAACTATTTATTTTTCAGCATGAGACCAGCTACGACAAAGCCTATAGACACGGTGAAAGCTGAGCCATCAACTCCAAACTCGTACGCCCAAACAGTTCTAGGTAATGTTTTTTTTAGACCTCAGACAATAGCAGCAGAAACAATGGAGAGAATGTATTTTGAAAAGCATAATTTAATATTCTATCCACCGTCTAATTTAATATTCTATCCACCGTCTAATTTTACGGTATTACCTGAATGCGTAATAGACAAATAACAAAGGTGTTTAGTAGATAATTTTTGATAGCTTGCACTAAAAGAGACAAGTATTTCATAGCCGTAGTAAATGCACTATGTCAATATTTCACAAACAAAAGTAGAGAAATGAAGTGTAAATACTACGTAGTTATGCATGGAAAGACAAATGACGTTTTTCAGACATGGATAGAAGTTGTGGATTCTATACAAGGTGTTAAAGCCCCACTTTTCAAAGGTTTTAATGATCTCAATGAAGCTTTGGACTATGCTAAAGGAATATTAGGGCCCAACTTTTATATTTCTCCAGCCCTTAGATATAATCCAGGACAGACTATCCAGTATAATATCCAAAAAGGCACTGATAAAATTATTTTTTGTGACCATTGCTCTTCAATGACCGAGGCATTTAAAAGATTGAATTTTAAAAATGAAACACTGATGCAAGAAAATGTCAGACTCATAGAAAAATTACAAATAATGGAGGAACGCTTATGGGCAGTCAAATTCAAGTTGTATCAAACGCAGATCAGTATGGATGATCGTAACAAAAATCCTCAGAGTTCTCCATCTTCAATAAAAATGGATGAGATCGGTATGCATTCCCTAATGAATGCAAAAAGATCCACTGTATCGGATATGGACATAGCTAGTCCGGCTCAAACAGTAACCGATAAAGACTTATTAAATTAGTTGATGGGTGTGCATTCTCCAACGAATGCAAACATATCCATTGTGTCGGATATGGACACAGCTAGTCCGGCTCAAACAGTAGCTGGTAAAGACTCATCAAATCCGTTGATGGCTGACACTTTACCAAAAGTGTAACTAACGAGAAAAAATTACGAATACTCCCTCCAATACTAAGAGGTGAGTCATCTAAGAAAAAGACAAGTAAATCAAGACAGAAAAAAAAAGCAAAAATGGAAAAACTAATAGAAAAATTTTTGGAAAACTGTTTGCAAAATACTAAACAGGAACTTCAAGACAGGTATAAAGACGTGAAAGACGAAGGAACGTAGTATGACTCAAATGACGAGGTTCATGATGGAATGG
This sequence comes from Solanum virginianum, assembly GCA_000787875.1. Classification (NCBI taxonomy): domain Eukaryota; kingdom Viridiplantae; phylum Streptophyta; class Magnoliopsida; order Solanales; family Solanaceae; genus Solanum; species Solanum virginianum. The sequence continues at coordinate 18,236 of DF366694.1, forward strand.
ATGATGATTCAAAAATGAGCTTCGATTCGATCACACTGCACAATCTAGACACGTGAGCAAATATTATAAAAAACGACAAAATAAAAAGTTAACCAAATAAACGCAGAAAGATAAGAAATAGTGGCAGACAAGGAATATTTGGACAACTAAGACAAAAAGGTCAAAATGACCATGTGAAGTATAGAAAAAGAGGCAATTATGAGATAAAAGTAAGAAAGTAAAACAAAAAAAAAAAATAGTATTGATGATAAAATAAATTAAATATGATCATATTTTCTCTTAAAATAAGACAAAAAATAGAATTTCTTTTCTTTGTATGTGTGTATAATAAATAAAATAACTTTAATTAAAGACTCAAAAATAGTCAAATAAGAGAAGAAAGAAATTGATAGAACAAAAAAGTTGAAAAAAATAATGTTAGTAGTAAACTTTAATTAAAGACAAAATAAGAAAAAATAAAATAATATTTAATTAAAGATACATAAAAAATTAAGAAAAAATAAAATAAAATAAAAATAAATTAGTAAGATACTTATTTTTTCTCCTAATTTGATACGAATTTCATAAATAGATTGATTGTTTCTCTAAATAATTCTTCTTACCTTTTGAAAAACTAATCGCTCTTCCTATAAATTTCTCAACCAAAATAATTTTTTTTCTTTCATCATATACCTCCTTATGGCCAGAATCAACATTCTTTAAAAAAATCTTATTTTGAAGAGAATTGTTTTTACATAATTTTCTCCTTAAATCAATATTTAAGAAGAATCATGAGATACTCTCTGCTTCTCTTATCTGAAACAAATCACAAGCCTATAATTTGTTGGACATCTCAATTGCGGAATTCGACACTCATGTATCCATCATCATCATTAAAAGAAGATGCTAAGTTATAGAGTCCATTGTTATTGGTTACAAATACTTATATATTTTTATTTTATAGTCTAAATGAACATAAATTGTTATGAAAAGTGAAAAATTTTGGTCTTTTCGTCTTTCATTTACTTAAGTGTGTATTAATATGACGGAAGTTTTAAAGGAAGATTATTAATTGGGTAATGCATTTAAATATTTTGAGTTTTTGTTGAAAATATAAATAGAAAATAAAAAATAAGGACGTCATAGAGAAGCGTCATATTAGATTGTCTATATCCAGCTTTATATTATATATATATATATATTAGATAGTTTAAGGCCCATAAATGGGCCCAATATGTCCCGTTATTTTGTCTATTTAAAAAAAAATTATTCGTAAAATAAATTATTATAGCACTTTGACCTATATTTTGTTGGGCATAATTATTGAAACATTTGCGTTACTATCTTAAAGATCAATATTTTAAATTAGTTGCTCAAGTAGATTTTAGAACCAAGAAATACAAATATGAAATTCGGCATATAATATTGTAACACCCCGTAAAAAGATGAAAACACCCCTAAAATTGACCTTGCCCATAACGAGTCTTTCCATGCTTCGTTTACAAATCCAAGATCAGATTTGCGATCAGTGCAAAAAATTA
>DF366693.1:0-10513 GCA_000787875.1 Solanum virginianum
TTCTGCTGCCTATATTCATTTGACTATTCTGATGAACATATGTACTATCTGCTTTACATGCTCGGTGCGTCTTTCGTACTGACCCCGTTTCTTTGAGGGCTGTGTTTCATGCCCGCAGGTCCCGACGTACAGGATAGAGGTCCTCTAGCTTAGGATCTCCATTGCTGCTTTTGACGAGCTCCACTACTCCAGAGCCACTTTTGGTATTTCATGATATTATTTTGATACTTCAAACACTTTATGGTATAGGTATGACGGGTGCCCTGTTCCGTCATTTGATTTCATGTATTCTTATTAGAGGTCTGTGGATACGTTATGAGAGTGGATCTTGTCTAATGGTTTTCCAGTATCTTGTATGTATGTATGTATATATGTTGGACAGGTGGCCTTGTCAGCCCGCTTATTCATATGTTTATGTTTATACTCTGTTTTGCTGATTCACTGCACTCTTCTTTTTCAGGTGGTTAGTCCATAATACAGAGGAAACTCTGCCCAAATTTTTATGAAATAATAAGTAACTCATGTGATAATCCGATTTGATTATGTTGTCTGTTTTGCTGATTCGCTGCACTCTTCTTTTTCAGGTGGTTAGTCCATAATACAGAGGAAACTCTGCCCAAATTTTTATGAAATAATAAGTAACTCATGTGATAATCCGATTTGATTATGTTGTCTGGGTGCCCCTGTCGGGTACCAGTCACGGCCCTTAGGTTGGGTCATGACAGAAGTGGTATCAAAGCAGTTAAGTCCTCAGAGTGTCCACAGACCATGTCCAGTAGAGTCTTATTTATCGGTGTGTTGTGCACCACATCTATAAACAAGAGGCTACAACATTAGGGATTGAAATAATGTAAGCTCCCACTTTTAGGAAATATGAAAAATGTAAAAAAATGAGTTCTAAAAATTTTCTAAGTGTCAGTTTTTATGAGAGATCTTACGAGTCGTAACTAGGGCTAGTAGATTAAAGGTCAGACTTGGTGAAAATGATGATTTCTGAAGTTGGGTATGCGATTTATCAGACGGCCCATAGATGAATTTATGAGCTATAAGTCTTGTCGTAGGTTGGAGATCAGATATGGTTTTTGAGGATTCAACAATGTTATCAAATGAACCCCTTACCTATGACCTGTAAATTAGACCATGACCCATAAATGAGGTTTTGTGATCTTGTTTGGCAAAATTTTATAAGGGATAATTTTGTCATTTTCCAGCATTTTATGCCTATACTATGTCGTTTTAACCCCAAAATAACCCCTTTCCAGCCTTATACATCCTTCACTCCTTCATTTCAACTCATTTCTCAAAAAGGTCTAAGCTTAAAACTCTTACAAACACTCCCAAGTCGCCCAAGGTTTCAAGAATAAGAGCATCCCTAGGGTTCCAAATTTTCTCCTCATTTTCCATAATATTTCCATCTCCAATCACCAGGGTATGTGGTTTTTGATTGTGGGGACCTTCCCTCCACAAGCTCAACCATTCCTCTTCTCCTTTATAATTTCTCAAGTTATGGTAATACATGGTGATTTTATGAACCTTTTTTATGATAATAATATGAAGTATTTTACGATGATATGCCTTTGTACATGATTATGCATTTAAAAGCCATTTAAAATTTATAAATTTTTATGAGGGTTTGGTGATGCCATAGTTAAATCTTAATAAGCATTTAGTGGGTTATTTTGAATAATGTTCAAGTGATTCATTTTACTCCTCTCATGTCATATACTCATGGATTGCATGGTTTTAAAGTTATGAACATGTACCCACCATGGCTTTGATTAAACATGTATGCCAAGCTTCTATGATTTTAAGGGCCCTATGGCAAGTTGTGTAATTTATGAATGATATGACTTATGAAGAGCTATCATGTATCTTATGAGATATGAAAGTATTGAGAAAGTTACGAAAGTTATGAAGTCCTATCTTTGATATTATAAAGCTTTGGTTTGGATGAGCTACTCTATGAAGTATGATGATAATATAATATTTTGAATATTATGGCTATAAGTATGTTTTGATTATTCCTTGAGATTATGATCTAGTACCGTAAGGACCTTGGTAGATAACCAATGGTCCTTAACTATGTTACCACCATAGGTTGTGAATTAGCTAATGGATGCATATAGCTAAGATTATAAAATTGGCCACAAAAAGTGATGTTTCCGTACAACACATGTTAAAAGAATACCGAAGAGAGTGTTGTTCTTGTATGACAACTATGATATGTTGACCAAAAATGGTGAAGTTCCCATAAGGTGTATATGAGGCATTTATCCAAAATGAAAAGGTTCTCGTAAGGTAAGTGTTTGGTTTACCTTGGCAAAGTAGATCACTCCTTATTAGGTGTGGAGTGAACATCGGGATTCTAAGTAGTAGCTCGCTTGGTCTTATATATCGATTATGGTCCCTTCCCATCTATGTATGGTAAATTATATGACATGATAATTCCTCATGCATACTTTGACCATAACTCTGAGCATACATGACTTATTGAGCTTCTATCCATTGTGTATGATTGCGCATATTGTTTAATTAGGGCTTATGTTTCTTGTTACATTTATACCCCGCATACTTAGTACATTCAAAGTACTAACACATATTTTTACCTACATGATCTAACAATGTAGGATCCAAAGCTATTTTCCATCCTCTTTCTCCACATGGCTAGATGATTCGAGTGAAGAATTGTTATTGGTGAGTCCTTCATTTCCGGGGACAACATCCATTTACTTTCATGAATTTATTTAGACTTGTCTATTTTTGGATTCTATCTCTTGAGTGTGAGCCCGGGAGATATCTTGGCCACCATTCCATTCATGATAAGAGGTGTTGTTGGATATGGTTATGTTATGTACGTATGATCTTGACTCTTTTTGCTTATGTAGATATGGAAGAACTCCATTAGCCCCTTGTTCCCTCTATGTGTTATTTGCCTATTGTGTTGTTATGAGGGAAGTCCCAAGTCCCTATTGCCCCCCTAGCATGAGTCATACTTACTCCCCCTTCCCCTTAGACTTTATTTGCTACGTTATTCATGTTAACCTATTCCTTATGACATCCTCATAATATGAATCCAAAGCCCTGCTTCCCCCTAAAATTATTTGCTACTTGCTTATTGATTATTTATACTTTCGCAACCAAGGATGTGCTATGCATGCAAGAGACTTGTTTGGGGTTCCTTCGGGTTCCCCATTCGCCATGTCCCATCTAGGCTCTAGACTTGGGTCATGACAAATAAGGTAATTTAGAACACCAAAACTCAATTCCAAGTTGCGGCTCTGAATAAATAAATAATCCCTTTTCAAAACGCCACTTTATTAGGAAAACGCATTTTTTAAAAACATCTTATTCTCATTTAAAAGCAGGGATAGTGAAACAAATATGGGTGTAGCAGATGGCAACTCTACTGGGGGAAACCAAAATTCGAGCTTGTCAATATTGACTTGTATATGACTTTGTTATTTTGAATATTGTATGATTTTTGCCTGCTTATTTACTGAATTGATATTATCTAGACTGTGATATTAACTATCTTCTCTCGCTCACCTATCTGAGTCTTCTGAAAGACATATTTCTCAAAGATGTTGTCTACTCTCCCGAACCTTCCATTGAGATACCTGAGATGTGATTGTGCTCCTAGGATGGATTTTAGTCTCACATGTGTTAGAATATGAAGGTCCAAACGGTGAGGCCGAAAAGCCCTGCAGCAGGTAAGTAGTTCCTTCCCAACTCGAGTTGTCCTCTCGTTTTACAGTAGGTCTAGACACCAAATTCATTAAGACTTAAAATCTAATTGAACCAGCCTCACACAACAATTATTCCTAATAGGGTATGTTTATTTGCATCATGAGCATTTAAGTTAATAGTACCCGACACTAGGGTCAAATACGTATACGATAGGTACCCTTTCTTGGGACCATCATGTGCATTCTTTGTGCAACTCATCACATTATTGAGAAGGCTATATTAAATGTCGACTGCTTTAAAATGAATTAGTTAAAAGTGTCATGATTAACTTTTTTAGATTTTATCAATGGTACTGCTCTTTCTTTGTCAAAATTTAATTTTTCTTATCCCAAATATTTCTAAAAAAAGAAAAAGTTTGTTACTATAGAAAAAAGTTTTTTTTCTTGTACAAAAATATAATTTATTATTAAATTTTTTTAAAAGGCTAGAAAGGTCGAACTACAGACACTTGATTCTTATCTTGAAGAGATACATAGGTAACCCTCCTCGGGTTCGGCGGTCCTTATTTTTTAAAAAAATCTTTAATCAAAAATAAAAAATAAAAGCTTTCATCTTTGTTTAAAAGATAAAAAGGAGTTTCTCCTCCTTATTTCAAAATCTAAAAATAATATTAATTTCATCCTTATTAAAGGAAATATAAACACTTTTTGACTTACTTATTCGAACAAAAAATGAGGAGATTTTTTTATCTACTTTAGATTTTATTTTGGTAATGTCATGACCTGGACCTAGGGTCTAGGAGTAACATGGCGAATGGGAACCCGAGAGTCCCTAAACAAGCCTAATAGCATCAATTCACACATCATCAGTTCGGAAACGTATATGAAATAGTAAACACATAGTTCTAAGGGACGAGAAAATAGGACTCACACTATGGGGGCATCATAGCGATAGGGATTAACATGGATTCACATAGCACATAAGAACTAAGGGACAGGTAAATATGACTCACTCTATGAGGGCAATTCGAGATTTAGGATCTTTCACATTTTCGCATCAAACATACATACATATCATAATTCTCTTAATCAACTCATAATAGCCATATTGAATAGATAACCATAACCATAAGCTCTAAATACAACACATAGCATATATTCATACAAGAGTCTATAAGATGCCCAACAATGCCTCTAGTCATAAGATGGGATGGGGGCCAAGACATACCCCGGGCTCACCCTCAAAGTAAGTAAAATAGATAAAAGCACCATAGGTAGAAAGATGGTGGATTGTCCATGGAAGATAGGACTCACCACAATAAACAATCCTTGAGATCTAGGCTAGACGTCGTACGGTAGATGATTATACTCCTCGGTCCCTACATGGCGATATCATGTAGCAAAAGCATGCGTTAGTACATTTGAATGTACTAAGTATATATGCGGAATAAAATACATATGATTTATCAAACCTGCATTTAATGTTAGATAGCAAGGGCACATAATATAGAAAGAAATATGTATCCAAAGAAGAGTAGTACAACAATATTCCATAAAATCCATGATGCATGAATGCGAAAGTACTTTGCATATATGAGGATGGGACCATAACCGACACGAGACCAAGTGAGCTATACCTTGGAACCCCATTGTCGCCTCCACAATGGTAAGAAGTGACCTACTTGCCAAAGGTAGATCCTTAATATACTTTTTTTCCCCCTTGGGGCATAAACACAATCCTATGTTAGGCACATAGCTCAAGGAAAGGAGTATGGACCCTTAGAAATAGTCCACACCGACATCCAATCCATTGGTGCTAGGTCGTCATCCCACTAGAATACATATATATACATGCTTGTAAAAGAGGCATAAGACTTCAAATCGTTTAAATGCATTCTTAGGCATAAAGGCCAAAATCCGTTGTTCAGAATCATGCATAATAGGCTAAACAACCAAAACATTCTTCATGTAATACTTTCATGCATAGGGATAACTCATTTGGACCACCTTCTTGAGAGATGAGTATGGACCCTTAGGGATCATAGCCCACTCCGACTCAAACCTCAATCAGTGCTCCCATAAACATAGTGGTGTAAACACCCATAATTGTTCCTTGAGCCATAATCTTAGACTTATATGTGATCATATTCTTGTCATAACCATAACTTTATTAAAATCATTTCATAAAACATAATTGGGCTTACCTCACTTCATAATTTTCATAAAATCCAATGACCATGAATGCATATGCCATGAATGATGTGGGAATAGCATGGGTAACTGAGATTCAATCTAAAATCAATAATATAATATAAAATTCAAGTGAAACCATGATTAAATCAACATTTAAATCATAGTATAAGTTACCCATGCATAAATCAAGTTAAAAAGGGACATGCACATTTGTATCTTTATAAATCTAATGTAAATAATCATAAAAGGGTTTAAAGTAACTTAAAATCATGATTAAAGTACAACCCATATATTAATTGAATTTAAATAATCAAAGTAATGAAAACTCATATTTAAAGTAAGCTTAAATTCATGAAAATTGCTTGAAAAGATTTGGGTCTCCTTGATTGGAAGGAACCAAGGATCAAAACTCACACACCTTCACTAAATGAAGAAGTTCCAAGAGAAATTTGAAGAAGAATTGAGTTCCCCTTGATTTCCAAGTTGAAATCCACAAGAGTTCTTTGAGACAGACTTGAGAGAGAGTTTGATTCTAGAGATTAAGGGTTGGTCTTGAATGAGGGTTTAGAATTAGTTTAGGAATGTAAAGGGAGGTTTAAAAATCTTTAAAGAGCCTTGGGGATGGGATCAAATATAAGAAAAAATGCCTCTTTAAATTTCATACAGACCCTCTCACAGGTGAAGCTCTTTATGGTCTGTGAAGGCTCCCGTCTAGCCCAGACAGATTTTAAGAAAAAGCGCACAACTTCTTCATCTGAACTCAAAATAAAGTGAAACCAGATACGTCGGAAAGCTAATTCAAATTTCTTTAATTTGATAGGTCATGGGCCACCAAGTTTATTTTGTGCTAAGTGATATTCCATTTAAAGTTGACCCTTCTATCAGTACTTATGAAAAACATAGCCAACAGAATTCCATTGAACTTTGCTTGATGTAGGAGACTCATGATGGCCTTAAACAATATAAATAAGCTTGAATTGCAGGATTGAAGGTGAACATAGCTTGAGCTTGAAGATCCCATACTTAGAAAAGTGTAACGAAATTTGCTTCATTGAAGGGCTACACGGCCTGTGAACCAGCACACGGCCCATGAAGGTGTCTGTGTGACTATACTTGGCTCCCAACGTTGATGTTTCAAGCTCAAGGACATCATGACCTCCACACGGTCTATGAAATGTCACACGGGCCGTATAGGGTCCAAGTGTGATGTGCCTTAGCCTAAATCTCCACGTCAAGGCCACTCACTTAAAATTTGAGGCCAGGTATCACTTCACTAGAGGCCATACAGGACATGTGACCTCACACGGACTGTGTAGTCTCCCTTGGGGTGACACTTGGTCCAAAATTTATCAAAAATGATAATTGCAAACTCCGATTAAGTCATACAACATTCGAGTCCTTACATCATTTCCCCCTTGAGAATATTTGTCCTTAAATGTAGAAGAACAAGGCTTGACATAGAACATGAAACTTTCAAACACAATATACAATACTTGAAAATCATAAATTCATTAAAACTAATATCAAAACGTATTCAAATCATTTAAAACATCACAAAAATCATTTTCGTGCACATGTATGCTTGTCATGTCATGAGACTCAAGAGTAAAAGAATAAGGACCATTAAAAATAGGAAGAACCTAATACCAGGCTTGGATAGATTTGAAAGGATAGAGGTATCGTTGCATCATACTTGATTCCACTTCCCATGTAGCACTTTCAACATGTTGGTCCTTGTTGCGAAGCCTCATCACTTGCCCATCCAAGGTCCCAACTGAAACTTCCTCATAAGACAAGTTCTCCTCAACCTTAATACTTTCTAAAGGAACAATAGTACAAGGATCATCAACCAACTTCATTAACATGGAAACACGAGAAATCGGGTGAACAGAGCTCAAATTCAAAGGCAAATCTAACCTATAGGTCACATTTCCAATCCGCTCAAAATCTCATTAGGACCTATATACCAAAGACTTAGCTTGCCTTTGTTCTTAACATACATCATGCCCTTCATAGGTGAGACCTCCACATACACCCCATCACTAATACGAAACTCAAGATTCCTCTTTCTAACATCCAAACAAAACTTTTGATGACTTTGAACTATCTTCAACCTTTCCTTAATCAATTTCACCCTTTTCCATAGCCTCCAACACTAAATCCGGGCCTATAAAAATTGTCTCATCTAACTTAAACCACTCCACAAAAGACCACACATCCTACCACATAAAGCCCCAAATGGTACCATACCAACACTAGCATGAAAGTTATTGTTGTAAGCAAACTCAATAAGTGGTAGACGATTACTCTAATTTCCTTTGAATTGTAACAAACAAGTCCCCACATGTCCTCCAAGATTTGAATTGTCCTCAAGTTTGAAAGTAGTCTCAAGCGATAAGAAGTGAGCCAATTTGGTCATTTTTCCAAAAATTACCCATATGGAGTCAAATTGCTTCTGACATAGGGAAACCTAATTCACAAAGTCCACATTCTCATTCTCTCATTTCAAGTTGGAATTTCAAAGTTTTGGGCCAAATAATCAGGCCTTCGATGTTCCACCTTCCCTTGTTGGTAACTAGAACATTTAGATACAAATCTTCCTATGTGCTTCATAATACCTTGCCACCAATACCCTTTCACTAAATCTTGATACATCTTGGTGGGTCTCGAATGTATAGGAATAAAGAGAGTTGTGGGCCTCAATCATGATCACTTCTCTAAGACCATCGACATTTGAAACACACAATCGATCTTGGTACTGAATTACACCATCTCCCCCTTGAGACAAAACCTCTATCTTATTTTCAGCAACAAATTCTTCAACTCAACCAACGATGGACCTAGATCTTGCTTAGCCTGTGCTTCACGAGTCATCGATGATTCGGCCCCATTTCGAACATGGATACCATCATCATTAGAGTTGGCCAACTTAACACCCAATCTAGCCAAAAGACGAACATCTTTAGCCAACTCCCTCTTCTCTTCCTCAACATGAGCTACACTTCTTAGAGATAAACTACTAAGAGCATCGACCACCATATTTGCCTTGCTGGGATGATATTGTACACTCATGTCATAGTCCTTAAGAAGTTTCAACCATCTCCATTGCCTCAATTTAAGATCCCTTTGAGTGAACACATATTATAAACTCTTATGGTTGGCAAAAACATCAACATGCACCCTATATAAATAGCGTCTCAAAATTTTCAAAGCCAATACTATCATCGGTAACTCAAGATCATGAGTTGGGTAATTACACTCATGTACCTTCAATTGCCTTGATACATAAGCTGTCACCTCATCATATAGCATAAGTACACAACTCAACCCAATCGAAGAAGAATCCCAACACACCACCAACCTTTCTAAGCCATCTGATAAAGTTAAAATAGGAGTCAATGTAAGCCAATCTCCCAATGTCTGAAAATTCTTCTCATGCTCATCGAACCTTACGAACATGGCCCTCATTTTAGTCAACTTGGTCAATGGAGATGCAACAAATGAGAAACCTCCAATAAACCTACCATCATAACCAGCCAATCCAAGAAAACATCAAATACCCGAAGGAGCAACCTTGTCAAATAATGCACATGCTTCACCAACCTCTTTTTGACCTTATCTATAAGATCAACTACCACATCTAACGTACCTGAATTGCATTACAAGCCCAAAGTAACTCTCCCTATTCGGTAGGGAGGGATGTAGATGGGAAACCTTAATATACGGACGATGGCACGATATAAATCATGAAAAGTGAAACATTTCATAAATAGCCATCTAGTCTCCTACACATAGATGTGGTATACTTTACACCCATGAATAAGACTCTACTTGATGTGGCATGTTGGACTCCGAGGACCATTTATAAACCTAGTGCTCTAATACCATCTCAGTCACGACCTAGACCTAGAGCGTAGGAGTGACATTGTGAATAGGAACACAAAAGTCCACAAACAACCCTCATAGCATCCATTCACACATCATCGGTTAGGAAACGTATATGAAATAGTAAACACATGTTCTAAGGGATGGTAAAATAGGACTCACACTATCGGGACATCATAGGGATAGGGATTAACATGGATTCACATAACACATAAAAACTAAGGGGCGGGTAAGTATGACTCACTCTATGAGGGCAATTGGAGACTTAGGATCTTTAATATTTCTGCATCAAACACACATGTATATCACAATTCTCATAATCAATTCATAATAGACATATCGAATAGATAACCATAACCATAAGCTCCAAATACAACATATAACACATATTTGTACAAGAGTCTACAAGATGTCCAACAATGCCTCTAGTCAGAAGATGGGACGGGGGCCAAGACAAACCCTGGGCTCACCTTCAAAGTAAGTAAAATAGATAAAAGCACCATAGGTAGAAAGATGGTGGATTGTCCATGAAAGATAGGACTCACCACAATAAGCAATCCTTGAGATCCAGGCTAGACATCGTATGATAGATGATTATACTCCTCAGTCCCTACATGGTGATATCATGTAGTAAAAGCATACGTTAGTACATTTGAATATACTAAGTATATGCGGGATAAAATACATATGACTTATCAAACCTGCATTTAATGTTAGATAGCAAGGGCACATAATATAGAAAGAGATAT
>DF366692.1:6380-20521 GCA_000787875.1 Solanum virginianum
TTGTAATAATGTAGACAACAATTCAATAATATTCTTCTCCAGTATTTCTCACACCTAATAAATAACATTTTAAAATTATGTAAAAATAAATAACCTTTCTTTAAAATCTGGCAAACAAATTGTATTTAATATCAGTACTTAGGTAGCACTGATACACATTATTTACAAGAGGAAGATTAAAAATAAAATAAAATAAAATACAAGACTGATACTACAAACCTATACAGACCCCAGAATATCTAGAATTGGTGCAGTGTCATCAGCAGAAGTAAAGTACACCAAAAACAGAAAAAAAAAATTGAGCTTAACATCCTGTATCTACTCTTATTCTCGAAACATCTAGCATTCCCTTCTTTCCAAATTGTCCACCAAATACATGGTGGAATAGTCCTCCATCTAACCCTAGCTCTTGCCCCAGTTCCAGCTTCCTCCCAGCAGAAAAGAATGTCAGCAATTTTTCTAGACATTGTCCATGAAATAACTTTGAGATTGATAAAATCTTCCATAGTTGGTCAGTAACAGGACAATGTAGAAACAAGTGGTTGACTGTCTCAGCATCCTTCCACACAAAAAGCATCTTGAACAAAGAGATATCCCTCTCTTGGCCACATTATCAAGTATAAGAACAAACTCGTAGGCTAAAATCCAAATGAAACATGCTATTTTATGAGGCACTCTAACCTTCCAACTATGCTTCCATGGCCAATCCATGGCTCAATTTGGTTCAGAATCTTATACCCATCCCTCACCTTGTACACACCTATGCAATGTCCCTTCCACCATAAGCAGTCCTCTCCATTTCTGAATCCTTGAAATGTCTCCAAGAACTTGTAACATTCAATCAATCTTAGAACCTCCCAATCATTGAAAGTTCTTTTCAGTCTTAATCCCAACCCTGACGATTCCACATATCAGCCACTGTCTTGTTCTATTGTTGGGACAAGATAAACTATCTGGGAACAACTCTTTAAGCTAGTAGAACCCATCATCTGTCTGTCTTCTAGAAAAGTGTTTTTTTACCATTGAAAACCTTAACAGCAACGTGACTATTCTGAAAAGGCCATGGTTCTCCAAAGACCAACTCCATAAGGGGTGGTAACTTACTGAGAGACCCACTTATCCAACTCCCCATATCTAATCTTAATAACACTACTACAAAGATTTTCAGAATCCTGGGAATACCTCCATAATCACTCCACTTTGAAAGCTTTACTCTTATACTTGGAAGTTTTGATACGTAACCTTCCCCCCCCCCCCCAGTTTTTCCTTCTGATAATATTTTTCCATTTAACTTCATGGAAACCTTTTCTTTCCTAGTTATTTTGCCAAGAAAACATGCTCTGTTTACATCCAGTGTAACTGCCTAGGGTTTCTGAAATAGGGGGACATCACATATGTTGGTAGTGCATCGAATGTAGCAGTTATCGAAGTAAATCTGCCTCCTAAGAATAAGTATTGAGATTTCCATCTTGACAACTTTTTATGAAGCTAAATACTATTTATTTTTTTCCTATTGAAATTGGTTATTTCCATCTTCACAATCTTCTCACACTTACTCAGAACTGGATTCCAGATTTCTAGGGACCTATTTTGCTCCAAAAGGCATGCCAAGGTATACTGAAGGCAGGTGACCCACTACACCAGCTCCATATTAGGTACCAAAGTAATTGGATAAAGATGTCTCTCATTCCAATTAATGTGAAGCCCAAAAAATCCTTCAACAACAACAACAAGGATAACTGTTCTTCTTTTGCATCACAGAAAATCAGTATCATTAGTACATTGTAAATGAGTGATTTCTAAACTTCTTCAATTGTCTCTGGCCCCTTCAAAGCCCCGAACTCTTTCATTTTCATTAGCTATCTTAAGCATGGTGTTGAGGCCCTCCATTGCTATAATAAAAGAAAAGGGGACATGGGATCCCCTTGTCCTATTCCTCTGTGTACTAAAAAAACCTTTTGTCACCCCATTGGTGAGGATGGAAAATTTCACTGTTGAAACAAAATTTCACCCATCTGATCCACAGATCATAGATATTTCTACGGCCCATAGACAAGGGTAATGGAAGTGCCCTAAAAGTATGGAAAAACTTTAGAAAAAAGGGTAAAGTTTGAGGAAGAACTTTACGGCCCGTAGAAGTTTTTACAGGACAGTTAACCCTTGTGAATGAGATACTGAGACCTATATTTTGGGGGGTCCAACAGAATGGACAAGTTTACGGACCATCATCGTTTCTACGAAACGTAGAAGGGGTCCAGAGCACACCACCAACACTAAGAAATTTTTTTGATTAAGAGGGAGTTTTACAAAAGGGTTCCACAGCCCGTGTAAGGAACCACAAGCGTAGACCATGGTTGTATAATGAGGTCTGAAAAGTTAGAATTTCAGGGGTCACGGAACTTTTTCTACAGACCAACAGACCGATCTGTAGAAGAACATAGACCCAACTTCAGAAATTAAGGATTTCAAGTTGATTTCTACATGCGGTTTTCACGAACCATAAAAGAAACTATAGGCCGCAGAAAGTTGTCACAGTTTATCTCAGGGCTATTTTAGACATTTCCTATGCTTTTAATATTAAAGCTACATCATTTCCAAGTTATTCCTAAATCCTATACTGAGTTTGTACTTCCAATTTCACTCATCACTCAGAGTCATCCAATTCTCAAATCTTCTTCTTCAAGGACTCCCTCAAAGCTTGAACTAGGGTTCTTCAAGGTTTCCAAGTAGTTCTTCAAATCCAAGGCCAAATTTTGCCCCAGGTACGTGGGTATTCTTTCATGGATTCCTTCATCCATAAAGCCCAAAGAATTCTCTATTTTTCATGAATTCTCAATTCAGGAATGTAGGGTTTTGATGATATAACATTAGATTTCATAAATTATGTGTTTACTCAATATTATTGATTGAATTATGCATGAATTGACATTACTTCTATAATTTCAAGGATTTTCATTCAAATTCTTCTCAATGTCATTTAGAGTCCATGAAATTCTTTATGGGTTCTTTTGACTATGATTCAATTAATATTGTTCTACATGATCATGCATGACTTCATCAAAATTATATGATTTAAAATTGATTTTCAATGAATCCATGCGCTATGAATTATGATCATGAATTGACAAAGATTTCTTGCAAGCTTTATGAAAATGATAAACTATGACTCAATGAAATCTCTCAAGAAAGAATAAATGACTGTGAAGGGATTTTCTTACCTACTCATGAATTCATGATATGGAAAGGACAATTCTCACATTGATTGAATCAAAGATTTAATGAGCTACTCTACAATGATGATTTAATGAACATAGATTAGTTATTATTAGACATTGCATTTCCCATGATTTACTTAATGACTTACTCTGTTGGGATTAGACTTAGCACCAAGAGGACTTTGAGGTGGGGCTAGGTCTAGAAGCTCCAAGAGTGACTCAAGGAAACCTTAGTAGCAACCTCTCGTCCCAAATTACATGCCTCGTAGGTTTCCCAATTGGCCTAGCTAGTGGATCATATATAGCTAATGATGATTATCATGTTCTCACAAAGTCTACCTTAGTAAAGTAGCCTCTCTTTTCAGTGTGGGAGTGACACCAGATTTCATATTATAACTCACATGGTCTTATTGTCGGCTAAGGTCGATATCCCTTAAATGAGTATATTTTTCTTAGCTTATGTTCCCTCAAGATTTTTATTATGATTCCTAATTGGCATTTACCTTGTTCATGTTTTACTATCATGCTTTAAATAATTTACTTACCATGTTTCTAACTTGATCAATCGCACATTATTATATATTGCATATTGCATCACTCACATACTTAGTACCTTCCATGTACTAACGTATACATTTTGCCTACATTATATCAAAATGTGGGGTTCGACGATCATCACTCCCCTCCCGTTCATGGCTAGATCAAGTTATTGGACTTCACTTGATTGGTGAGTCCTTATGCTTCAAGGGCAAACCAATACGAGTCTCTAAGCTTTCTTGTTGGACTTTACTTCTTATGTTAGGGTGAGCTAGGGCTTGTCCTATGCCCCCCACCCCACCCCCTCGGGGTCTACACTAGTAGATGCATGTAGGGTTGTATGTTTATGTTCCATTCATTTGAAGGTTTTTCTCGATTTCTCTTATATTCGAGACTTCCATGTTGAGACTCTAATCCGCATTATGATATCAATGTCTTTCTTTACCTTATGTATACAATTAATCCTAAGAGACTTAGTTGGAGTCCTTCGAGATTCTAATCATTGTGTCACGTCTAGGGCTTAGCTTGGGCCTTGGCAATCTGAGGATGAAATCCCAATTGACATGATCATATGCTTTCTCAATATCAAGTTTGTAGAGGATACCATGTTCGTCTTGCGATATTATGAAATCCACTTCATTAGTTATTTTTTAATAAAAAGCTATATTATTTAACGTATCTTAAAAGTTCAAAATCAAGTTTTTAGAATTCTTTTTAATGAATCATTCTTTATACATTACAAACTCTTTCAACTCCCATTCGTTTGGTTTTAGGCTTGTTCTGATCTTCAGCAACTGCAAGTCTACCTCCACTAGTTCCCCATCCCTAAGTCTTCTGCCATGGGACAATACAAGTTTGCAAAATAGAATTTTGATGATGAATTTTTAAAAGTGTCTTGTGTAGAAAGAAAAACAATTCATATTATTTCTAACAGTGTTCAAAAAAGCAGTCACCTCATCACTTAGAGCATGAAGCAGTGCGAAGAGAACAATACTGAAGTGACCTCGGTAAAGAGAAGCACACGCTTCAATGGCAGAAGCGTGTAGCAATGGTGAATCATGATGCACACAGAAGCGCGTGCTTTTGTTTTTGCCCTTTTAAAATTTTGATTTTAGTTTTTAAAAAAATCGTTCTTCGTGACTTTACCTCCAGACTTCAGTCGCACTTCTCAGTGACATTTCAGATCTAGGCTTTTCACTTGGGACTGCTTCTTAGCTGCACTGGTGATCTTCTTCTCGCAGAGCTAGGATTTGCTGTACTACTTCTTTTTTCTTCTCTGTTTTGCTATTTTATGCAGCTCTGTTTTGATGTCTTGCTCGTTTTTGTTTTGCTGATTTTTCTTTACTCTCTTTCAGCACTATTTTCTTCTTTTTTCTACTCTCTTTTTCTGTTTTATGCTGCTCTGTTTTGATTTTTGCTCTGTTCAGCTGGACCAATGGCGTTCGACTGATTATTTTTTGAACAGTGATTATATATTGTTGATTTCTTAACACTCGTCCATCACAAAGGCAAATAAGAAAGAGCTGAGAACTGATTTCACTGGATATGTTGTTGTTGATTTCTTTTTTCTTATATCTAACCAGTGATTGACCTGACTAGGAACTATGGGAAAAAACTTAAGACTAACACGACTGCAATTATATGCTTGTTGACAAGATAACTCAAGGCAGAATCTTTCGTCACAAAAAACATATTATTGGGTCTTCTAGGGACATCTCAAAGTATACAAAATGCCCTGAGATTGTGACGAAGAAAATTAAAAAAAAAATGTCGATGAAAAAAGGAGCTGAAACGTTGGGCTTTCAATTCTGAGACATCTTTTACACTGTGAGACATCCCTAGAAGACTATATAAGATAATGTTTGTGACGGAAGATTCTACCTTGAGTTATGTTGTCACAAAACAAAACATATAACTGCAGTCCTATTTATCTCATTTAATTTTTTTTTTTCCATAGTTCCTAGCCAAGTCACCCATTTTAATCGTCGTTCATATTTACGAAAAATTAAGTGATACCAGTAGGACTGCAGTTATATATATATATATATATATTGTGACAAGATAACTCAAGGTGGAATCTTCTGTCACAAACATCTTATTGGGTCTTTTAGGGGTGTGTAAGTGTACAAAATGTCGGGAGATAGTGAGGAAATAAAAGTAAAAAAATATGTTGATGGGAAAAGAGCTAAACATCAGGCTTTATTTCAATTGAATGTGACTAATGTTGATGATGACGAAAATGAAGAAATGGAAGGTGAAACTACTGATTTGTTACATCCTTCAAAATCACAAAAACAACCACAAAATCCAGTAGTATCTTCAAGTTATCCGTCAACCAGTAGAAAAGGACATTTAGATTGTTACATCCCCAAGCCAGGAGATGATGCTGGAAAAATGGTAAAAAGAATTTGCAAAATATACCCAAAAGAATTTTGAGGGGATGTACAGTTGCAGCCCTTTTATGATGGATGTACTAAGCAAGGCTCCTCTTCAATTGTCTCAATTATACCGGCACATTTAGAGCCTTCATTAAGGTCGTAGGCTAATGTGGTCTAGGAATGAAACCTCCCACTTCTAATGAAGTTAATCTCAGTTATCTAAAAAAAGAAGTGGAAGACAAAAATGTGGAGGATCATCGAGTAGAACGCAAAGAGTAAGGATTTTTCGTTTTGATGGATAAGTGATGGCAAGAACCAGAATAATGATCCTCAATGTGTTGGTGAATTCTCCAAAAGGTAGCTTATTTCTTGAATTCATTGATGCAAGCGACTTGTCTACAGGTTCCATCAAAATGTTCTCTTTGTTTAAGAACACTATAGAGAAGATTGTAGGAAACAATTTTCAAGTTGTTATAAGTTTATGCAGTTGAAAATGTTAAAGTAGGTGATATGTTGAAGGGAGTGTTCCTGCAAATATATTGGACTCCAGTGCAACTCATTGTGTAATTTTCATATTCGAGGATATTTTCAAAGAGCCTCCACTGGTGTTTTCACTGAGGCAATTAGGATACATTCCTGGGGTTGTTGTTGCTGAGGCAAGTGGAGTTCTGGAGAACCATTATGATTGGGAATACATGCTTAGATAAGAGTGGGAAAGAGGTAGCTGCGTCAAGCTAAGTTGATAAAGTTGAGGAAGATGATGATGTTGAAGATGACAAGCAATATAATGATAATAGAGGAATACAAGGTTTTGTCAGTCTTGTAGAAGTAGAGCTTTCAAAGAACAAGCAACACATGTTGAAACAATATAACTTCGATTTTGTTTGTCCTAGGATCTATAGAGGATTTTATTATATTTATCTATTAGCTTTTAATATAAATTGTTGCTTATATATATTAGTCTATTTATTTTGGTCTTTTTTCTTTTAAAAACTGCACTTCACGCTTTAAGCGAAGCAAGGCATGTCGCTTTTTCTTCTACACATTTCCCTAAACACTGATTTCTAATGAGTATAATTATAAAAAAAGCACTCCGAAAGATGAAATTTTATCGAATACAATTGTGATGATATATTTTTATCGAATGTTTATTGTAGGATTTTTTTGCTTGACTTCTTATGTGAGTTTTAATTATAAAATTGTAGCTTTATTACACTAATCTTTATGGTTTAGCCAAATATCATAGTTTGACTAAAAAAATTTTGGGAACCCATTCATCAATTATTTTATTGACTTCTTTAAATTTTCAACACCCTTAACAAAATTTCTGTCTATGCTGCTGTAGTCAACCCCAATTTACTGGGGATTGAGACATGGTTGTTATTGTATTCGTAGTTAACTTCATTTCAATGCATTTGTTGTCATTGACGTGAAATTAATCTTTAGGTACTTTTCACAGTCAAACTACATAAGAATATAAAACTTACTGCATCCTACTGTACACAAAGAAGCCTTGGATGAATGAGTATGCAATCCATGTTGTGAAAGTAAAGCAAATAATGATCATGAAAATAAAATGCGCACAGGGAAATAAAAGTAAGGTGCTTGTACCTATTCCAAGGCAAGGTATGCATTTACAGATGGTCTCCTTCCCTCGCTTGTTGTAGTAACTTACAAATCCTGTTCCTTGGCAACTCCGACATTTCCCAGTCCACTCATAGACGACTTCCTTGCAATCCTAAAGCAGCAATAATGACCAAAGGACTTCATCAAAAAAAAAATAGAATGACCAAAGAAAAATGACAAACCTAGACCAGTGAATATCTCTAATATTCTCTTGTTAACATCTTCCTTTACATAGACAAAGATATTACACTATGATAACAGCAGCATACTCGTTCCTCCCTATATTCTTAGCAGTCCAGTGGTGGATAAAATTTGAAACAAATTACACCGCATATTGCCCAATCATGGTCAGTTACTCTAAATATAACTTTGTGCCACAAGATACCAAACAAGGTGCTAATCTTTTTCTTTTTCTTGTTTGGATAACCAACAAAGAAATCCCCAAGGGTCATTGGCACATGGTTTGAAACCTGATGGATAAGGGCTCGCCCCTTTATCATCATCTACTTAAATACCAGGATTTTGTATGTGTTTATGACATGTGCCTAACCGACACATCACGTGCTACGCTCTTACCACTTGACGAAAAGGCCTGGGGTGAGACAAAATGTTGAACTGCACTGAAATATAAGCTTCAAAAAGTATTCTGTTTTTTTCCTATAGGAGATGTTTTGTCCACAAAAGAAGTTAAACTACAAAACCTAAAGCTAGTTCGGAACTCAATATTCTGAAGCGGAAGGATGAGATAAACCGCAGTGTTGGTGTGTAATATAACTATGCACTTCACTCAATTGAAAAAGGAGAACAAAATAGCGAAGGGGATAAAAGGGAAAGCAAACACTACGCAAAGTCGAGGTTCATGGTTTTACGTAGTGCTCAACTGAAATTAACGACATTTGAAGAAGAAAAAAGCAATATATTATTCAATACTTATCAAACTAGTTTGGGTGCCTGCTAACTGGAATGGATCAAGGAAGACCAGGTTCAAGTAAATCGGGAAAACTGGGTGTCATTAGTCTAAAAACATATAGGGCAAAGTGAAACGAGGACCTGTATTTCGGGATCGCAGCGAAGGCGACGGTCAATTTCGTCGGGCTCAACAGGAGAAGTGTCAGGATAAGTCATGGGAAGAGGAAGAGGTTCCGTATTATCGGCCAAGTAGCTCTCTCGGTTACGCGACCAAGGCTTTTCCCAGACATTGATTTTGGTGTTACTCGCAGCTCGCTTGTCCACCGGAGCTGTGCCTTGGGGTTTCTGGGGATTTCTGCCGACGGCGAAGTTGAAAGAGGAGGAAGATGGGTCAGAGGCGACATTGCAGCGAATAGAGAAGGTGCGGGAAGGAGGCAATGAGAATGCTGCAAGGGAGAACCTGGGCGGGGTGACAATGGAACTAGGGCTAATTGACAGCATTCCAAGGATAAAAGTGTGTTGTGTTGGTTGAATTAGTATATATTATTAAGGATGATAAATTGAGTTGTACAACAAATTTCAATCCTTGCATGATAGCAATAATTTCAACAGTACAGCTGAGTGAGTGAAAAAAAATGAGTAAAATTGGTATCTAACAAGTCTTGAAATTAGTAAGTTGACAATTTTGATCACTCATGTGTCGGCTAGGACCGGGAGCGAGTCCGGGTCCGAGACCAACGGGTTGCCTCTATCGAAAATGGAACAATTTGGAATATTCAATTGTCGAGATTAATTGACATGGAAATGAATCGGATCAAAATATCTTGAATGACTCGACAATGCCTTTCCATCCCACTACTTTTACGAGATGGGATTAGTTGGGAGGGGACGGCACACGAGACCATTCTTTTTCTAAAAAAAATTATTTAAATTATTATGTATTTAAGTTTTTAAGTTATGAAAACTTATGAGTGTTTAATAATTTTTTTTAGCTAATTAATAAAAAAATATGTCCAAGTTTTGAAAATTTAAAGTTTCAATGTTTAAATTTCAAAGTTCAAATATCAAAATTTGTTAAGTAACGTATTAACAAACATATATAGAGAGAGACTTGAATAAAGCTTCTTTAAATTTGTTTAATTAAAATTCGAGGCCGTGGAGTCTGCGCTATATGCGTATCACAAACATGAATAAGACTCTTAAAACACTGAAGACGAGGACCAGGTTCGTATTGTGGGGCTAAGAGTTAATTTTGCTTGAATTTTATTTTAATGAGGGATTGTCTAGTCTTTTTCACACAATTCCCAAGTTTAACCCAGCATGTTTGGAACCAAAAATCCATTTCATATAAACATCTAAAGTGATTTTACTCTCATAAATGCCTACAATTTTTCGAGAACAAGAATTAAAGAGGAGAGGAGAAACCAAGATTCAAGGATTTCAGGTCGTATCTTCAACTTTTGCTTAACGAATCTTCATCTCAAGTATGTAAGGTTATCTGAACGTCAGACTAAGTTTGTCCTCGTGCCCATCCACTTTTCAATCAAGATAAACCATAAGTTTGAGTTTCAATCCTCTTAAAGTGAAAATTCTTGAGTTGTGTATATGATTTCTTATCAAGTTATAGTGTTGTTTGATTATATTTTGGTTGGGTTGAGTTTTGAGATTTTGGATTCATGTTTGCATTCACATGAACCCTGAATGAGTCTTGCATTTGATTATTTCATGCATTGCTTGAATGGGAGAATGATTATTTTCAACAAGTACTTGAGAAAGACTTTAAACACGGGCTGAGTTAGAGAAGTCTCTTAATTTACATTTTTGAGCATGAGTTGAGTTAGAGAAACCTCTTAATATACATTTTGAGCATGAGTTGCGTAAGAAATTTCGTAACAATTTTCTGAACACTCGTATATTGTTGAGCGAGTATATCTTTAAGCTTTTATTTTGTGATGGAGTTGAGGAGTAAACATACATTTTTATGTATTTATTGAATTGAGATGATATTCTTTGTGGAGAAATGATGAGTTGAGAAAAGTTGAAGTTGAGCTAAGTCTAAGGAGACTAAGTGAGTTAATTGAATAAGTATACTAGCTTGAGTTATGAGCATAATAAGCTATATTTTCAAGAGTAGTATTGAGCGTCGATCTAAATAAGAGTATAGAACAACTCGAACCTTATAAACTACATATCCAGGAAGGACAAGATAGTACCAAAATTTGGAGAACTTCTCACTTGCCTCTGAGAAGGCCTATTAGATGGATCCATAAGTGAAAGTTTGTCCTATATCCTGGCAAGACATAGGTTGGGTCTGACAACATGGACAAGATATTGTATCTTCACGAGGCTCATAAGGAAGGTTGTCAGATAGAGAAACTTGCCAAAAAATTAAGATTTTATATTTTATACACTGAGTTGTATTATTATTTTGTTAAAGTATTGCCTTCCATTATATTGTATACTCATGTGACTTGAGCCAGTTTTCAAAGTTGAGTACTTGAGTTAAGTAACACATTTAAGTTTTGTTTTGCTAATTCACATACTTGTACATTCCATGTAGTAATATTATTTTGACCTGCATCTTTTTATAATGCAGACATAAGTGACAGAGATCCTCAACAGGTGCATCGTTAATGATCCAACTTTCGTGAGACCTTTTTTCATCCAAAGGAGCTCGTGAGTCTTTAGTTTTAGTTATTACTTCATAGTCGAGGTAATCATGGGCTTGTTTCGGTATCTATTTCAAAGGCAGTATTCTAGAGGTTTCATAAACTAATTACATTGTGTTCAATTTATTTCCTTGAGTATGTTTTGAAAACATAAGTTAAGTTTCATATATTACTATATATTTAAGTTTCATGATTTATATTAAAGACTTAATACGCATGTTTTATTGTGCCCATCCTAGTCCATTTATGATGTTTGAGGTTTGTGTTGAGTGAGTTGGTTTGATTATGTAGTTGGCGTAGGAACAAAAATAATTTTGAGTGCCGACTATGTTCAAGTATAGACTCGGCGCGTGATAATAAGCATACATAAGATAATCATAGACATCAAGGTCACAAAGAAAGGCAGAAGTAAAGTCTCTAGAAAATCTCAATAGAACAGAGCTAAGTAATATGCCCAAATAAATGGACTTATACTTCGATGTCTAACATTTCTTTACTAATATAAACATGAGCTTAGGACAAGCTCCTAGCTCACCCAAAACTGAAAGTAAATGGTAAAGTAGTCTCAAAAGAACAATGAAATATAAACTTAATGGTTCGCCCTCGAAACATGAGGACTCACCAATCAAGTGTGTGAGATGTAGGGTGATCATTCGTCCCTACATAATGATACAATGTAGGTGAAAGAAAGTATGAACTATGTACCAAGTATGTGAGCAATATGCATAAATAAATATGAGATAGCATGGGACATGTGTCATGAGATACAAGACCAATGATCAAGTAAAAACACGAGATGAAATTTATAAGTAAACACATGGTCAATTCATCAAAATCATGATAAAAGCTTAAAAATAAACTTATCATTTTGTGGAATATTACTTTAACCAACAATAAGACCATGTGAGCTATATCATAGAATTCAATGTAATTCCTACATCGAGAAGAGAGAGGACACTCTACAAGATCTATATGTGGATACACTAGTTAGGTCGACAAGGCAAACCTATGGAGGCGCGTAGTATTAGACTAGAGGATGCTATTAGAATTTTCTTGGGAAGCGCCTTTGTCTTTTAGACCAAACCCCATCTCAAGCCTTCTCGGTGCTAAGTCAAATTCCAATGGAATAGAAATCATAATGCAACAAATCACTCATAAATTTAAAGTTATTAAACCATCATACATATAGAGTAACTCATTAAAACCTTGGTGAGTCAATCAATGTGAGAATTGTCCTTATCATACCTTGAATCTATGAGTAGGTGAGAAAATTCTTTCACCCTCTCTCATTCATTCTTTAAGGGACTTTCATAAATCATAAGTGATTACTTTCATGAAGTTTGAGTGAAGCTCTTATACATTCATGATCATTGTTCATGATAAAAATTTGGTAACTTGCACGAGTTCTTCTCAAATCAACTTTAGAACATGTAATTCAATGAAATCAGGCATAATCATGAGGAACAATATCAATTGCATTCATAATTGAAAGAATCCATAATGAAATCCATAAATCATAGATAGTATTGT
Organism: Solanum virginianum; assembly: GCA_000787875.1. Lineage (NCBI taxonomy): Eukaryota > Viridiplantae > Streptophyta > Magnoliopsida > Solanales > Solanaceae > Solanum > Solanum virginianum. The sequence goes on from DF366692.1 coordinate 19,245, forward strand.
AGAGAATTTACTTGGAATCACTCAAATCATGCAATTAACATCAATTCATTGGTAATTCAATTCAATACTAGGATAATAATGTTTAATTGAAATAACCTAATACTAATTGATAAAACCCTATATGAAATTAAGAAGTAATTGAATTAAAAATGTGAGAAACCTTTGGGCTCCACGGAGTAAAGGACTATATGAAAAATATCACATACCTTAGGTAAAATCCTTGAAAGAAATTAGGGAATGAGCGGAGGAATTTGGGAAGAATTCTAGCTTGACCTTCTTTAAGTATGAGAGAATTTGGAGAAGAAGATGATCTTTGGGAATTTAGATTTTGCTTGAATGATTTAGAATAGAGTGAATTTTAACGAGTAAAAGTGGTCATGGGGTAGAAATAAGTCCAAAATGATGTAGTTTAGGGTTAGAAAGTTAGGGAAAAAATCAAAATATCCTTAATTAAAAATCTTCCAAACAAGTTACAAGATCCAATCTACAGGTCATAGACCCTTCTACGGCCCGTGTAAATATATTTGTGAAAGTTTGGCCTAAAATGACCCTCACTGAATCTTAACCATGAAGATACACATTGGTCTCATCCTGTCTTTTATAGCTCATAGATCTCCTTCATATATGAAGTACTAAAGTCTTTATAATTGGACCTAAACCATAATAACAAACAATGACCCATAAAGAGATTATGACTCTTAAACTTCTACTCGTAGTCTGCTTTATTTCTCCTCAAAAATTTTTAAGTGTTGGGGTATTCTACGAACCCCAACTATGACCGTTATTTTCTATTATGAAACTCGCCCTGCATGTTCATAATTGAAGTACTGCAACTTGAAAATTTTTAAATTCGGGTGGACCTTCTTCTACGATATCTTTTCACAAGTCGTAGTTCCTCTTATGACCCATAATCTTAGCTCGTGATTTCCTTAAAATTTTCTAAATTTTTCCAAGTCTGATGACATCTACAACCACGCACCTACAGCTCGTAGATGCATCTATGACCTCAAGATGGACCCGTAGCTAATGCACCTGTTCATTTTTCTATATTCTCCTTATTATATAAACTTTTCAACTTAGGGGGTGTTACAATATCTCCTCATTAAGAATATTTTTTCTCGAATGAGACATAAGCAGTTAGAACCCTCACTTTGGCACATGAATTAATTACGAACTAGGAATCAGTGTTGCAGTTACTGGAAAATTTTGAACTTAAGTGTGTGTGCACCTATGGGGTATGTGAACTTATAATTATTATAAGGTGGCATGAAATTATT
>DF366691.1:5068-21947 GCA_000787875.1 Solanum virginianum
TTTTAATAAAATTTTTTTAAAAGAAAAAAAATTCATAACCCTTTTTAAAAAAAAAAAAAAAAAAAAAAAAAAAAAAAAAAAAAAAAAAAAAATATATATATATATATATAATTTTTTGGGTAAAAACTAAAATATAAACTTACACATATAATAAAAGAAATATAATTTTAATTTTTTTTTAAAAAGGTTAAATAATTGAATAACATAAAAAATAAAAAATAAAAAATAAAAAAAAAGGTTAAGGTGGGTCAAAATTGAGTGTCAACATGTTGAATTAAGATGTTGCTCCTAATTATGAAACTAAAATGATATTTTCATAAATTGATCAATAAACTAAGATAGTAAATTGAGTCTCTTTTTAAGCTTTCTTTCATATTCAAATTGACTTCGATGATCGTCTAAGTCAGGAATGGAGCCGGCATATAAGATTCTTTTGTCACTTTACACTTCTTCCATAGGCAAACAAACAAGTAATAATTAGTTTTTTGAATTTTTTTTTTTATAAAATACTTTATGTTTTTAAATATATATTTTTACTTATTATCTAGATATTTTTTATTTGAAAAAAATTTAAATCAAATCAACAGAACTGAGCGGAAAAGGAAAAATAAAGGTACAAATGACATTGTGCCTTACTATTACTCTCCCAATTCAAGTCAAGTTTGGCAGTGTTGATTTGATTCAACACTGTCAAGCCTTTGGTTTAATTTTTTTTATATATATTGAATTCAAATTATTTTTACGATATTAATATTTTTCTTCAATATATAATTAAAATCAAATGTTTTAGGCAATTTGTGATGCCCAATTTGGTATTATGAAATTATTAGCTACGTACCAAATGCATAGTATCTTTTATAAATTTTATATTGTTAAATCAAATCAATATATATTGAGATGTATTATCGGATACCTTTTGACTAAAACATCACATAAATTAAAACAAAAAACATTTTTTTTCCTTTGTTTCTGAAAAAAAAAATTTCTACTATATATGGGTGGTGTTATTAATACGTGACTAGACCATTTACATATTTATATGGAAATTTTGAGATATTCTAATTGGTAAGCCCATACAAGAAAAATAAAAAGAAATTGCGGGTAGGGAAAATGAGAGGGAGAATTACAAGATGAAAAAATAAATCTTCACCAATAAAATGAAAAATCAGGCAATAAATCAATTGAGCTATTAAAATTTTCCTCTTTATACATGAGAAGGAAAATAAAAAAGAAAATAAAGAAAGAGGAAAAGTTCACTCTTTGGGATGACTAGGGGTGACAATTGGGCAGGTTAAATCAAATTTGAGCGAGTCATAATGGGTCAAGACAACAAACAGGTCAAGACTCAACCCAACCCAAATTTTCTTGGATCAAAGTAATGAGTTATAGAGCGGGTTAAGACCCAACATGACCCAACTTTTACTAAGTTTTACTTATTTTATTTGTTCTTTTTCAATATTTTAATACTTAATTAAATTATATATTTTTTTATTCTAGCTATATAAAATATATCAAATTTAAAAAAAATATTTTAAAAATATTTTGACAAGATCTCTTTCGAGTTAATTTGAGGTGCGTATCAACTCAATTTTAAATGGCTTGAGCTAATAACCCACCCAAACTTCAACAGGTTGAGTGGATTAGGCGAGTTGGGTTTAATTTTGCCACCCCTAGAGATGACTCATTGATTTGTGCTTGAAACTTCTATGTTGTAGCCTTGTAGATTTCAAGTTCGAAACCTCTTACCAGCGAAAGCAAATGTCACGATCCATCCCTGTGGGCCGTGACTAGTGCCCGTTTGGGCATCCGAGCATAAACACAACTCTAGGTTATACCACATGTCTTATTTACTTTTTCAGAAAATTTGACAAAGTTTCCTTTATTTTACAAACTATTCCAACCCTGTATACAGAAAACCCAGCATACACAGCATGAATATATACATGCGGGCCGACAAGGTCATCGCCCAACATGCACAACATACATACATAATTGTAGACACGGTCATAGCCCATACACACAGGAGTCCACAGACCTCTATACAGACATATAGAATCAGAAGACGGGACAGGGCCCCATCGTACCCTCGAATGTACAAAAGTGCAAAATAGTAATCCAGTGTATATACCAAATCTTTGCTCCGAAGCAAAAGGAGCACTTCGCACAGCAGGTGGAAATCCTAAGCTGGAGGATCTCGAATCCGTACGTCTGTACTTGCGGGCATAAAACGCAGCCCCCGAAGAAAGGGGTTCAGTACGAAATACGTACCGAATACGTAAAGCATACTGTACAACATGCAAATCAAAGTAATAACTGAAGCAGATCATAGTGAATCAAACATAACCAAAACATCAGAATGTTTACCTTCCAAACACAGAACATGCATAGGACAAAGAGAATAGGGACGCCCGTCTGTCGATGGCGTCCTAACACGACAGAACACCAGAAGGTTTCCAATCTTCGAATCTCCGTCACATACCACAATCAAAACATACCACCAATATATCAGAAAGCCTAATCACGATAGACCACCAAATCATAACATAAGCCCAACCACGATAGAACACCAACTAAGCGGAGCCCGGCCCTTGGGCGAAGCCGACCCGCCGAACATAAACACGACAGAACTCCAGAATATATTAGCATGCGCACGATAACAATTCGGCCCGAGAAATGGTGAACGAGGTCATAATAGGCACGAGCAGAATCATGAGAATCATATGCAATAAAATCAGTATCGTAAGTCCAAGGGATATGCAAAATATTCATAATCGGAATCGAAGTAGTATTCATTTCTGAATCCTTTTCAAAGTTACCACGATTTACATAAAGAGTGTTGCAAGTCCCATGGCCGATAAAAACTCGAACTATTCCGAATTTAATGAAACATATATCACCTACGTCATGTAAACCATTATGAAGTGTCTTAAAACAATTTTCAAGGAAATTTGGATTCTCTATCAAAAGTTATAACCATTTATATTTTCGGGACAACTAGAAAATGATTTGTAAATCATAGTATAGAGGTTAGCAGTTCTGTATGTCAAGAAGGGTAATACCTAAACTTCTAAACTATTAAAAAGTAAATTCTTCCAGAACTTATCGAATTCTTACATATTGTTACAATTTAAAAACTTCAAGTATCCAAGAGTCAAAAATATAGGTAAAGTTCTTTAAGAATATCAAGCACGGACATAGAACATGTTTGAGCCCAAATTACAAAGTAAGAGGGATTTTATGAAACTTATAACGATAACAAGCTTTCTAAGTCATGCCAAAGAAATAAATGCTTTATGTACCTCAACTTCCTTTGCCAAATTAATCCCAATGCCAAGACAATTCAATTTACACTTTCGGGTGGCCAACGTCTACGTAAGTCACAAGAATGCCAATGGTTAGCTACGGACTTTAAATTCTAAATTCGTCTCTAATTTTATAAAAATTTCGACAGCGCTTCCCGTAGAATATAGGCTGCCCCGAGACTCAACTCGACTCAAATTAACAACAATACAACAACAACCACCCAACAACCACCCAACAACACCAACAATCATTTTTCATACCATTACCACACCAAATTCACTAGATAGCCTCACTTTATCAAGGCAACAAAAACAGGGCAGCAACTCATGCTTTACATATACATAATGTTCAAACCCTCTTTCTCCCCACAAGAATCATTTGCAAGCTATTTAAACACAATTCCATGGTTTCAATACATTATAACACTACAACACACACAACCACACACTCGACCCTAACCCAAACATATGCAACTCAAGGTAAACATGCTATCTTTCATGATATCTCTTCATTTAAATATTCTACAACATACATACAACCTTCATAACGAATAAAGCAACATCAAATTGCATCTTACCTCTTAAACCCTTGAATAAGCTCAAGTTGCCAAAGTTGAAAAAGGAAGTATTTTCTTACCTAACTAACACATTCACGCTACTCAGGGGGCTCAATATACCTAGCTTGTAGCGTCAAAATAATTGTAGAATCGAAAAACATAAATTTTGACTTTTTAAGGGACCAAACCCGAGAGCACTTGGAAGGGAGGGGTTCTTGTTCTCTCAATTTTTTTCTAAATGTTAAGATCATAATCTTGTACATGTGAAGCTTATGCATATATAAACCTTGAGTTGGTCCCACACCCCCACATGTGTTCCAATAACAATATAACACAGCTTAGTGGAACTCTCTAGATTTTTCTTCAAGATCCCAAGTCTTAGAAACTACACTTTGGTCCTCAAACTTTTCCTAATTGAACCAATTAAGAACATACGGGTCCTAACCCCCAAGTTATAAAAACTCTACTTGAGTTTTTAAACTTTCTAAAATGTCACTTTAGTCCTGAATCTTCTAATAATGACACTTAGGTCCTAAATCTTTCCAATATTACCATTTTGGTCCCAAATTTCACAATAGTTCCAATGTACCATAATACGGGTTCTAACATCTTCTCCCCTTAAGAACATTCACCCTCGAATGTTAAACTAGCCTCATAAGTCATGCACATACCTTGGGGGAGTTTACTAACTAAAGGAGGATACATTTTTCCTTTATTTATTTATTTTTTTAACTTCCCGGGGGGGTCACCCGTCCTAGTACTACTCTCACCTAAGCACGCTTAACTTCTGAGTTTTGATGGGATCCGGTGCGTTAGTGCTGGTATGATCGCATCCAAGACTTCCCAAGTTATTCCTTACCCGGCTACAGTACTATAACAGATACAGAAACCTCATTAGTTCAATCAGAAACTAACCAATCCATACTTATAACCACGTCGAACTCTATCATGTCTAACCCAGATTGGCCCCGGTGCAATGGTCCCAAATAGATACCGAATAATCCTTATAAACACAGCTAATAATAGTAAAATTCCTTACTGAAGTAGTTACTGCGAAGACCCTATCGGCTTAAACTCCACCCCAATTTATAAGTGCCTACAGAAGAAAACACGATGATGTAAGGCTCATATTAATTAATGCATACACACTTCAAAAACAAGTAAATATTATACCTGTAATGTCATTCGGTGATGCCTCCCGACCCTGTTGACCAACCAATGCATACGTACGGTACGATGGACCACTAGAGCCTGAGACTCCACCCTGATTCCTGCCTCGACCTGCTGACTCTGACATACCTCGCCCCGCAGTGCACACAGCTACTGAGGATGCAGATGGCCTACCGGCTGATCTAGTAGGCTGAGCTGACCCACCTATGCCACGTATCACCAGGCAGTCTCTAATCTGATAGCCTGGACAGCCACACCCAAAATAAGCGCCAGTGGCGCGGAGGCAATTCTCAGAGTGTTGCTTTCCACAATAAGAACACCGAGGTCTAGGTGGTCCCATCTGACTGCTAGACCTCGAACCTACACTCAATAACCTGCCCTTTCCGACCTTCTGCTAGAGGACTGTGGAGATGTACCCCGTATAAACTGGGGAGAGTATCTACTATATTGCAGCTGAGGCTGCATGTCTCGAAATTCCCCAGGATACTCAGACGATTGGGCTCTTTTTGGTAGGCTCCTGTCATCGTTTCTGTTAGTCTAACGCCCCCTACGGCGATTCTCCATGCCCTGCTCGTGGGACTGAATGCAGGCAATATCCATACCGGGTTGGGAAGCCATTACAGACAACTATCAACATAATATGAATCCAGCCCCACAATATAGTGATACATACGATCCGTCATGCTGGAAACATGTGCAGGAGCATCTCACCTCTGGATAGCGGTCATGACTCGTACCAATTTGCTGCAACATCATGCAGTCGATAAGATGCTAGCTCTACAGATTCTACTTCAGATGCTCCAATCACTCTTAATGTCCGCTGCATCTGTCTCACGAACTCCTGAGGGTCTTCTGAAGGTTTAGACCCAAGAAATTCTGGGGGTCCACATGGCTAGAAATCACAAGCCCGGAAACTATCCCGACGGGCTGCCTAACTACTTCCAGCCTCCTGCCTGTAGGCCTGATGTGGCACAATCTGAGTCAGTTACTGCACTGCCTCCCATAGCTCCCCGATCTCTGCACCTGGCTGGGGAGTCGGAGGTTCTAACCCCCGAACCTCTGGAGCTAGTGGAGTAACTGAACCCGCTGTCGGGGGTACAATTTCTGGCTCAAGCTGATCACAGGCCCTAGTAGCTCCCCGACCTCGTCGGCCCCCACCTACTACTGCTGGTCTGCCCCTGCGGCCGACTGGTGTCTTCCTCGGTGGCATATCTGAAATCAAAATAATTTCTATCAGGGAGGAAATCATCCTACTAATATTGCTCTAACGCACGATCTAAAATCAAACAAAGAGTAACATCCTAAGTATTCTGTAGCCTCCTGTTTATAGATGTGGTGCACAACACACCAATAAACAAGACTCTACTGGACACGTCCTGTTTATAGATGTTGTGAACGACACACCGATAAACAGGACTCTACTAGACACGGCCTGTGGACACTCCAAGGACTAACTGCTCTGATATCACTTCTGTCACGATCCATCCCCGTGGGCTGTGACTAGTGCCCGTTAGGGCACTCGAGCATAAACATAACTCTAGATTATACCAAATGTCTTATTTACATTTTCAGAAAATTTGATAGAGTTTTCTTTGTTTTACGAACTATTCCAACCCTGTATAAAGAAAACCCAGCATACACAGCATGAATATATACATGCGGGCCGACAAGGTCACCACCCAACATACATAACATACATACATAATCGTATACACGATTATAGCCCATACACACAGGAGACCAAAAACCTCTATACAGACATATAGAATCAGAAGACGGGACAGGGCCCTATCGTACCATCGAATGTACAAAAGTGCAAAATAGTAATCCAGTGTATATACCAAATCTTTGCTCGGGATCCGGTGCGTTAGTGCTGGTATGATCGCATCCAAGTGCAAAATAGTAATCCAGTGTATATACCAAATCTTTGCTCCGAAGCAAAAGGAGCACTTCGCACACCAGGTGGAAATACTAAGCTGGAGGAACTCTAATCCGTACGTCTGTACCTGCGGGTATGAAACGCAACCCTAAAGAAAGGGGGTCAGTATGAAATACGTACCGAATACGTAAAGCAGACTATACTACATGCAAATCAAATTAATAACTGAAGTAGATCATAGTGAATCAAAACAGAACCAAAATATCAGAATGTTTACCTTCCAAACACAGAACATGCATAGGACAAAGGGAATAGGGACGCCCGCCTGTCGATGGCGCCCTAACACGATAGAACACCAGAAGGTTTCCAATCTCCGAATCTCCGTCACATACCACAATCATGACATACCACCAATATATTAGAAAGGCCAATCACGATAGATCACCAAATCATAACATAAGCCCAACCACGACAGAACACCAACTAAGCGGAGCCCGACCCTTGGGCGAAACCGACCCCCCGAACATAAACATGACAGAACTCCAGAATATATTAGCATGCACATGATAACAATTTGGCTTGAGAATCGGTGAATGAGGTCATAATAGGCGCGTGCAGAATCATGAGAATCATATGCAATAAAATCAGTATCGTAAGTCCAAGGGATATGCAAAATATTCATAACCGGAATCGAAGTAGTATTCGTTTCTGAATCCTTTCCAAAGTTACCACAATTTACATCTTTCCAACATGTCAAACTTTCACACTTTTACAACTTACGGATTTTAAATGTAATTAGCCCCAACCACAGAGCCAGATTTTTCACCATAACTGATATATATATCTTTTTATCTCTTCCAGAAAGAACTGGATCAATCTACACACTCTCATATCTTCAAAAAGAGTGTTGCAGGTCCCATGGCCGATGGAAACCCGAACTATTCCAAATTTGATGGAACATATATCACCTACGTCATGTAAACCGTTAGGAAGTGTCTTAAAACGATTTTCAAGGAAATTTGGATTCTCTATCAAAAGTTATAACCATTTATATTTTCGGGACAACTAGAACCTATAGTTTTCCAAGTTAATTAACTTCTTTTCAAACTCGTACTATTCATGGATTCTAAAGACACAAAAGCTAAGTATGTAGCTAATTATGCATAACAATGGCAAGGAACAAATACTGAATACATTTAGGCTTAACTTGAAATCTTCCAAATCTTATGACATTTTCCACGTTTAATGTACTAGAAAATATATTCTTTCCAACATGTCAAACTTTCACACTTTTACAACTTACGGATTTTAAATGTAATTAGCCCCAACCACAGAGCCAGATTTTTCACCATAACTGATATATATATCTTTTTATCTCTTCCAGAAAGAACTGGATCAATCTACACACTCTCATATCTTCACATACCGAAGGCACAGAACACATCTTAAGCGTTTTTTTTATAGTCATGAGGCACAGAACACCTACATAGGTCTGTCATTTATTGCAATGATGATTTGTAAATCATAGTATAGAGGTTAACGGTTTGTATGTCAAGAAGGGTAATACCTAAACTTCTAAACTGTTAAAAAGTAAATCCTTTCAGAACTAATCGAATTCTTACATATTGTTACAATTTAAAAACTTCAAGTATCCAAGAGTCAAAAATATAGGTAAATTTCTTTTAGAATACCAAGCACGGACATAGAACATGTTTGAGCCCAAATTACAAAGTAAGAGGGATTTTATGAAACTTATAACGATAACGAGCTTTCTATGTCATGCCAAAGAAACAAATGCTTTACGTACCTCAACTTCCTTTGCCAAACTAATCCTAATGCCAAGCCAATTCAATTTACACTTTCGGGTGCTCAACGTCTATGCAAGTCACAAGAATGCCAATGGTTAGCTAAGGACTTTAAATTCCAAATTCGTCCCTAATTTTATAAAAATTTTGGCAGCACTTCCCCTAGAATATAGGCTACCCCGAGACTCAACTCGGCTCAAATTAACCAACAATTCAACAACAACCACCCAACAACACCAACAATCATTTTTCATACCATTACCATACCAAATTCACTAGATAGCCTCACTTTATCAAGACAACAAAAATAGGGCAGCAGCTCATGCTTTACATATACATAATTTTCAAACCCTCTTTATCCCCACAAGAATCATTTGCAAGCCATTTAAACACAATTCCATGGTTTCAATACATTATAACACTACAACACACACAACCACATACTCGACCCTAACCCAAACATATGCAACTCAAGGTAAACATGCTATCTTTCATGATATCTCTTCATTTAAACATTCTACAACATATATACAACCTTCATAACGAATAAAACAACATCAAATTGCACCTTACCTCTTAAACCCTTGAATAAGCTGAAGTTGCCAAAGTCAACAAAGGAAGTATTTTCTTGCCCAACTAATACCTCCACGCTACTCAGTGGGCTCAATATACCTAGCTTATAGCGTCAAAATAATTGTAGAATCAAAAAACATGAATTTTGGCTTTTTAAGGGACCAAACCCGAGAGCACTTGGAAGGGAGGGGTTCTTGTTCTTTACTTGAGTTTTCAAACTTTTAAAATGTCACTTTAGTCCCGAATCTTCCAATAATGATACTTAGATCTCAAATCTTTCTAATATTACCATTTTGGTCCCAAATTTTGCAATAGTTCCAATGTACCGCAATACGGGTTCTAACAACAAAAGATTTGATTTTTGGGTCGAACTCGACACATCGTACTTGCCAAGTGCAGATTACCTCTCCTATTTTATTTGCGAGCTGTTGTATAAGAGCAGGGGGTTTACTTGTGCTCACCCAAACAATAGTGGATATGAAGTCCCTTGTCATAAAAAAAAGTTCAAATTTTGGCAAATGATAAAAATGAAAAGTTCATGAAATTCTCGGTAAAATTACCTAAATACTCTTAGATGAAAGATGTGCACATAACACGTCTTTTCATGCTCCGATGGAAACTTTGAGGTCGGATTTACGATTAACATGAAAAATTAAGTGGGAAAGTGATCTTGGTTGATTTTTTGAGCAACTAGATCAAAAGATAATTTTTCAATGCAAAAACGAACATCAATAAGGGTACGCGACAGGTGTGCGACGCGCACCTGCCACGGACCAACATAATTTTATCCCAAAAATTTTCTACAGGATTGAAAAACTCGTTCGAAGAATTTTCGATGAAAATCCCCCAAAAGTGACAGGGTCCGCAACTTTTCCAAGGCGAACTTTTTCTTTTATTTTGTGAGGGGTATTCTAGACCTTTTCCAACCTCTCCTAAACTTAAACCATGATTAAATAGGTTGTTTTTAGTCAAAAAGGGTTTTCAAAAATCATTCTAAATCCCCTTACGCACAACTTGAGATTAGAGTTCTTGAGGAAAGAAGCGAAGAAGTAAGGGTTCCTGAGGTCGGGGTCGTGTTCTTGTGGAAAATTGCATCATCTTTCATTCCAGGTATGTAAGGCTACTTAAAGCGTTGGATTGTGTTCATCCATGTGCCCCTTTGTCTACTTGAGTTAAGTTCATGAATAATAATCTAATAATGTAAATCCTGTGATCTTGAGTTCTAAGTTCTTATGCACGTTTGAGTCTTCATGGATAAACTTGAGTAACTTGATGAGTTGCATTGTCAAAAATCAAGAAATAGGAATACTAATCGTATGCTTGATATCCTAGCCCTAACACTTACTGCTTCTTTACATGCTAACTGAATTAGGATTGTGAATCTAATTTTCTAAATTGAGTAAGTTGAGCATGGGAAGTACATTTTCTTGCTTCATATATGCATGTGATGATTACTTATTATGTTTTATGTGTTGAGCATAGATGATATGATGTTTTTTCACCGTAATTAGTGAGTGTTTTGCATGATATGAGTTAGAGTCTTGAGTTGCATTGCAGCATTGAGTTCTAATCCTGAGTTATGGAGTTATTTGAGAAAGTTAATGTTGAGCTGATTTGAGATGAGTTTGAGTTGATGTTCATGAGCATATTTTAGTGGCAACGATGTCGGCATCGTTGTGCATCACCAAAACTCATAGTGGTGGAGAGTTATGTTGGTTAGAGAAACTTCCAAGCAGCACTTGAGCAAACATAGCATGATCTTTAAAATGAGTTGCATTAAACATTGAGTCTAATCCTAATGCATGGTTTTCAAACTTTAAACTTGCATCATTTATCTAAGTTGAGTTATGAGGTGGATGATTTTATTCTTGAGTCGAGTTAACTGATTTAAGTCTAAGCCTTATCTATTTCTTGAGCTATTTTACATACCAGTATATTACATATACGGACGTTCATTTGGGCCTGCATCATTAATGATACAGACACAGGTGATAGAGGATTTCAGCAGGCACACTGTTGAGGTCAAGAGTTCTTGATTTTCAGAGTTGGTGAGCCCTCTTTGCCACCCGGATGAGCCTTTCTTTATTTCGTTATTTATTTCTATTTTCTCTAAGTTGGGTAGCCATGACTTGTCATGGTACCATCTAGATGTTTAGAGGTAGAGGCTTCATAGACCTTGAGTAGAGTATCATTGAGTATTTTAACTTCCCAACTTGATTTATTTGGAGATTATTTTATGACATCTTTATCATTCTTGATGCTGTTATTTGAGAATTCTTCCGCTGTTGAGTAAGATGTGATAATGAGGTCAGGTGATTCTCTTGAAGAATCAACAATAGTTTTTCAAGTATCGGCCACGCTGAAAATACCCGCCCGAGACATGACAGTCTAGGATTTACATCTCCATTTATCTTTAGCCTTACGAGGAAAATGTTCATTAATTGTGATAACTACAAGGGGTCAAATTTTCATATTTTCTCAAATGAGTTTTCCTTTTTTGGCAAAAATTAGCTGCTGTAAAGTTCATTTGGACTGAAACTGAAAATAGTAGCTAATTAATTTGCAGGTGAAAGAAAAATGTCATCAAAAGATTCTCCAATAATGGCTCCAAAGCTGTGGTCTATACTTTTGTTTTATCAGCTTTCACTCACTAATTCCGCGGGATACTTTCAATCTCTCATTAACATAAATAACGAATTACTTGTAAGTAATATACTTTCAACAAATATAACTTATCAACTGAATTTTTTCAAGTGGTTACTTGTTTATGTAACTAGTTTCAAATATACGTACGTTGCACATGTATCCAAAGCTAATTAGTATAAATATATTAAAATTACAAAAATAATTTTAGATTAATATTACAACACGTAATAGTATTAGTAATATGATATATTTAAAATATTAATATATTAGTTAATATATAAAAAATATCAATTATTTTTTAAGTGAATGGATGTAGAACAAAAACGAGGAAATTGTTTATACGTTTTCATATTAAAATTATCTATTTGAATTCATATTTTATTTCATTTTCACATTGAAATAAAAAATAATAGCATAAAGGACAAAACCAAAGGAACTTTAGATGCATATATTTTGTTAATTATTTATGTAATCACAATCCCCATTAAAGTTACCTTAAAGTAATAATTTACAATATTTAATAACCATTAATAGGGAATAGAAAAAGGTCCAGATCATGAATACGTGTGTTTTTTTTTTAATCATAAACGGTTAAATATTAAATAGGAATATGATCAATTTATTATCCTGTAATTATGTTTGGTGCAGTTTCACTAATAGTCATATGAAGAGTTTTGGGTTAACAATTATTTTACTTTTATTATATATATTAAAATATAGACAACAATTAAGTTTACTATTTCATAATAATAATATAACAACAACAATAATAATAATAATAATAATAATAATAATAATAATAATAATCATTTTTTTAGAGATTCTAATTATTATTTACTGGATGAACTTTCAAGACCAACAAAATTTAAGGGGAAAAGAAACCATACATTAAAGAAGCTCAATAAGCTTTTCCAGCTCAGAGAACATTTCATTTCATTATATTAAGAGAAGCTCCAGAAAAACATCATAAATACACTAAACAGATAAATAGTGTATGTTGTACCTAATAATTAATTATGCTAGGATTGTATGAAATTCAAGCGATGGGTTGTGAAATTAGGGATATTAAATGGACGGATTAATTTGAATATCCGGGCTATGAATTCCGAAATTAGAGGTATCAAATGAACTGGTTAGCTAAAAATCGAGTCATAGATCAACTCGTCCAATTTTTACTAAGTCTTAAATTTAATGTTTATTTTGTTATAATTTGCTAGAGTCTAATACATTTTTTTTCTTATATTATAACTATATAAAATATATCAAATAAAATTACGAAATTTTGTTATAGCATCTGTAACTGCTTGGACAATTGGCAAATATACATCTATAGGAATTAGCTTATCGACTCTTGAACAGTACCACAAGAATCAATACTGAACATCCCGTCTATAATTGTACAGGCTCCCATAGCAATAACATATTTTGGTTTAGGCATTTGCTCATATAATCTCAAAGACAAAATTTCACATGAGTTGAACTAAGCGGGTCAAAATGAGCCTAATCAATAAAATGAGTTCAATAAAATGAGTTAATAACTTACCCAAACCGAAACAAGTTGGGCCCACCATGATTTTATGGGCTGATTTGGCCATCCCTAGGTAGATTCAATGGCATCCATCAAACTGAAGTTAAAAAAGCAATAAGCCACAATTATAATGGCTAAAAGCATAGCAAAAAACTTTAAGGAGAATCTACAACACAACGATATCTAAACGAAGAAACAACTTATCTGCTGCTAGAAAATAGTGAAAACCAAAACATGTCAAGATAGTCATGCGGGCTTTCAGTTCATCTAGTAGGGGAGCTTGTTCAATGAGCAAACAAAATCCAACTAATCGAGATCATCAACGATATATGGACTCTAGGCGTTGGGTGGTGGATTCAATCCCTACGAGAGCTGCATTTTTGCGTTGCTTAATATCCCTTAGCTTTGCTTGAACAGCCTCCAACTGGATACCAAGTTCTTATTTCTTGGCTTCAGTAACTTCATGTGCTTCTTTATATTTTATTATATCACGTTTCAGACGCTCATCTTCATGTTCAAAATGTGCTTGCTCTTGCTTCAAAAATTCTATTTGCCTCTTCAAAGATCCTATTTTCTCTTTGACCTTTTCATGTTCTCCACGAGTAGGAATGATAACATCATAAGCATCATTTGCACTACGCATAGCATTTAGGTAATCTCCCCCCCCCCCCACACACACAGAGAGAAAGACAACGAGGTTTCTTGTCTCTCTGCATCATGTAGATTGTAGCGACGTTCAATGTATTCTGTTACGTCTCTGTAGAAAGAGCCATAATCAATACCAAACACTTTCAAATATGTAAGGGTAGTATTGGCCTGATGAACCATGCAATCTACGTCATCGTTGTCACGCCCAGAGTTTACATCCTAGGTGCGGCCGACACCCAGAACCATCTCTGATTCCAAGTAAACCACTTATCTTGGCTATTTTACTCAGTAGAAGACTTAAATAATAAATGGTAAACTTAGATATAATATGTTAAAAAGAAAACAATAGTCTAAACAACCAAACAAAGGAAATGTCCCAACAATAACTGAAAATAAAAACTGAAACTCCTTTGATATATTATATGAAACCTCTAATTAGAATAATCTGAAACAACTATCATGACAGGCCCACGGTAACCACAACTGAAAAGAAATGTTAAGAAAAATATAAAATAAAAACTCCAAAGCCTCTGACTGGTAAGAGGCCTCACTTATAGCTGAATGAATAATTGGACCTCAACGGAGCGTCTACTGAGGAACTCTATCACCTGCGTCTGCATCATAAAATTTTGTAGGTCCAGAGGACATCAGTACGTGAAATGTACGGTATATAAAATAGCCAAAATCAAAAACTTAGTATAAGACACTCTACTCAAAGTAACTAAAACATGTCTCAAAATAGGATGACATGAGTAATAAATAAAGTGCATACTGAAAGTAAAAACATATGTTGAAACTCTGTATGTAGAAAACTAGTTTACTTTAACTTGGGGAGTTTCTCTAACCGACAACCATCACTATGAGTTTCGTGATGATACATCTTTTTCACGCTGCCAGAGTTGTCCCATACTTTGCCAGGGTAAGGGACAAAAACTAGGGGAATGGATCCATCTCAAAACTGGGTTATCTCAGTGGAAAGTGAGAAGTTGTACTCTTGGTACAATCCTATCCTACACCGATTACGTAGTTTGTGAGTTCGAGTTATTATTACTCTCACCCATATCGATGCTCAATACAACTCCCAAAAGTATTAATTATATGCTCATACGTAAAAGAATATTCTTGCTCAAAGTATTACTTTTCTTCTCTTTGGGACATAGCCTAAATTCTCTTAATTTTTCTAAAAAATGTCTAAGATCATAGGCTTCATGCTTCACTATTCATCAAATACTTGTACTAATACTTTTCTTGAGTTTAAAGCAAGATATCAAAATCCATAGATTTTTGTAGTACTTTTAGAATTTAACTAATTTAACAATTTAAAAGTAGTGTCTCAACTTAATACCTCAATATAGTAGAAAATTCAGTAAATTTCCTATTTTTCTTCAGAAATAGCATAAACAAGGACAATTTCTCAAAATAAAGAAATCTTGTTCCCAACTAATAACTTGATACTTGGAGAAAACTGGTAGCACATGATGGTGAAATATTGAAAAAGCTTTTTATAGGACTTACATACCTGTGGGACTTAGGTTCTTGAAGACATTTGAAGAAGGTGCTTGAAAGCCCTAACTTTTGCCCTTTTGAAACTACGTTCTGAGTTAGGAGAGTGTTTGGACTTTAATGATATGAAAAATTACGTTTTAGGGATTTAGTTTAAGTGAAAACTGACAAGTTTAGGCTTAAAGGGTGAGAAAAGATGAAAATACTCCTCTTTAAAATCGCTGATTAGGTCATCTATGAGTCCATATATGGCCCGTAGGGACCTCCCGTAAACTTTTGGGCAAATTTCAGGGTCTCTGGATAACTTTCATGAGCCTAATCTATAGCCTATAGAAGTTTCTACGATGCGTAGATTGGTCTGTAAAGTTTGGAACCAAAAAGTAGATTTTCAAGGCTTTTTTCTACAACCCATAAAGGGGTTTCGTAGAAGTAACTCTGCTCTGGCAGTCTTCAATAAAACAATCTTAACTTTTGACTCCGAACTCCAAATAAGGTAAAATCAGTTGTGTAGGAAAGCTAACTCAAAGAACTTTCATTTGGTAAGTGATAGGACATGTAATTATTTATGTGCTAAGAGTTATGATCATTTTATGTTGACCCATGTACAATATAAGACTAGAAACTCAATTTAAAGAAAAGTTTTGAACTCGCCTAAGTACTAGAGGTCTCTTATGACCTTAATACACTTCCCACATATAAGAATGAGGCTTGAAACATAAGTACATGTGAGGATAGAGTTATGGGCTGTCACAATATCTCCCCCTTGGGATCATTGATCCTCGAATGAAGGTGAAACTGTGGAATATACGCATGTTTTCTACTCGTGGACTAGTTTATCTACAGAAAGCTATCCATATATCGTATTACTCATTTTTAAGGATGTATCTTAACTCAATGGTGGAATAAGGAATATTACCTTCATGCTCATCATTGGAAGGAACGAATAGGTGAGGATATCTAGTTTTCATATCTGCCTCAGCTTCCCAAGTGGCTTCCTCGATGAATTGGTTCCTCCACAATAGTTTAACAGAAGCAATTCCTTGGTCCTCAATTTATGAACATGCCGATCTAGTATCTGAACTGAGATCTCTTCATATGAAAAGCTTCCTTTAACTCCAATACTCTCTAGAGGCACAACAAGTACGGGGTCTCCTAAACACTTCTTAAGCATAGAAATGTGAAATACTGGATGAATAACAACTCTCTGGTGGCAATTCTAATGTCACGACCCAATTTATGGGCCGTGACTGACACCCATTTAGGTGTCC